>JAQZBX010070936.1:5169-15424 GCA_029593785.1 Cabassous unicinctus
TTTTTTTTTTTTTTTTTTTTTTTTGAGTTAGCCTGGTGTGTTTGTAGTGATTTTGTGTGTGTGTGTGGTTTTGACTTGCATTGCCCTAATGACTATGCTGAGCATCTTTTTATGTGCTTATTGGCCATTTGTGTATCTTCTGAGAAATGTCTCCTTTGCCCATTTTTTAGCTGGGTTGTCTTTTTATTGTTGAGTTGTAAGAATTCTTTATGTATACAAGATACAAGTCTCCTATCAGATATGTGATTTGCAAATATTTTCCTACATTCTGTAGGTTATGTTTTCTTGATGGTGTCCTTTGAAATGCAATTTTTAAAAATTTTGATGACATTCCATTTATCTATTTTTTCTTCAGTGGCTTATGCTTTTGGTGCCTGCCATATATAAGATATCATTGCCTAACCCAAATTCATGAAGATTTTGTTTTCTTCTAATGATTTTATAGTTTTTAACTCTTACTTTTAGGTGTCTGATTCATTTTGAGCTAATTTTTATATATGGTATTAAGTAGGAATGATATCCATTTGTCATAGCATCACTTGTTAAAAATACTATTCTTACCCCCATCGAATTGTCTTGGCATCTTTGTCAAAGATCAATTGACTATAAATGTAAGGATTTACATTTATCTATAAATCCATTGATCTATGAATCTGTCCTTATGCTAGTACAACAAAATATTTATTACTATAGTTTTGTAGTAAGTTTTGAAATTGGGGAGTGTGACCCTTCTGACTTTGTCCTTTTTCAAATTGGTTTGGCTATTCTGGCTCCCTTGCATTTCATTATGAATTTTAGAATTATCTTATCAATTTCTGCAAAAAAGGTAACTGAGCTTTTGATAGAGATGTGTTGTGCCTGTAGATCAATTCATAGAGTATTTCCATCTTAACAATCATAAATCTTCCAATCTATGAATATGCAATGTCTTTCCATTTATTTTGACCTTCTTTAATTTCTTTCAATGATGTTTCATACTTTCCAGTGTACAAGTCTTGTACTTCTTTTGTTAAATTTATTCCTAAGTACTTTTTCCTCTTTTTTTAATTAGAGAAGTTGAGGGTTTACAGAACAATCATGTAAAAAATACAGAATTCCCATATACCACCCTAATATTAATACCTTTCATTGGTGTGGTACATTTGTTAAAATTGATAGAAGCACATTTTAATAATTATATTGTTAGTTATAGTCCATGGTTTAACTTTGGTTCATTGTTTGTGTTGTGCATTTCCACGGATTTTTTTTTTAATTTATTCTTATAACAAATATACAACCCACACTCAAATATATGATTCGGTGCTGCTAATTATGTTTACAATGTTGTGCTACCATCACCTCCATCTATTACCAAAACTTTTCCATCATCCCAAATAAAAACTATACATTTTAAGCCTTAATTCCCTGATCGCTATCCCGCTCCGAACCCTGGTAACCTGTATTCTAGATTCTGACTCTATGAGTTTGCTTATTCTAATTATTTCCTATTAGTGAGATGATACAATATTTGTCCTTTTGTGTCTGGCTTATTTTACTATTTGTTTTTGTTGCTATTGTAAATGGAATTGTTTTCTTAATTTCATTTGGGATTGTTCATTGCTGGTATATAGAAACAAAATTGATTTTTGATATTGATCTTGCAACATGCAACCTTGTTGTGCTTATTTGTCATATTTGTGGATTCCCTAGGATTTTTTAATATACAAGATCATGTCATCTGGGAATAGAGATAATTTTACTTCTTTCTTTCCAATCTGGATGACTTTTATTTATTTTCTTGCCTAATTTCCCTGGTTAGAACCTCCAGTACAATGTAGAAGTGGCAAGAGTGGACATACTTGTCTTATTCCTGATATTGGAGGAAATCATTCAGTGTTTCACCATTAAATATGATGTTAGCTGTGAAGTTTTTTTGGGTTTGTGTGTTTTTTTAAGTTGGTACTGGGGAATGAACCCAGGACCTTGTACATGGGAAGGAGGTGCTCAATCACTTGAGCTACATCTGCTCCCTGCTGTGGATTCTTTGCAGAAGGCCTCTTCCCTTTTTATTATCCTGCACAATCCTGTTTCTCTGATGGTATGGTATAGTTGAAGGAATGTGAACCTCAGAATCAGACTTGGGATTGAACTCATTGTTTCATTTATTCAACCAGAAAATGTTGAGTGTTAGACACCAGTATAGAAAAGAAAATCCCTGCTTCCAAACTTCTAATAATATAGTGAGAGAGGCTTTCATATGGATTATATATTATAGTGCGATAAGGGCTGTTATGGGGATAATAGCCAGGACAATAAGGAAGTATAGAAAAACAGTCCCCTGGGAAGATCAGAACAACTTGAGGATATGATGCCTGAATTGATTTTGAATAATAGTAGGCAATGATTTGGGGAGATGCGGAACATGTACAGAGATGGAAAGGTAGCTGTGTTCTGTCAATCCCAGGTAGTTCTGTGAGGCTGGAGTATGGGGTGCTTGTAAGTGAGCAGCTGAGGTTAGTGGGAGCATCTAACCTAGGGCCCTGAAGCTTCTGAAGGCTTTGTGAGTACCAGATTTGTGAATTAGAACTCTTGGATGGGTGGTATTGTGAACAGGGAGATCTGGAGATAAAGGGATATCACCCAAGTAGGAAACAATTGGCCTAAAGTAGGCCCAAAAGTAGGAACAGAAGGGAATAGAATTAAGGAAAATAAGAAGGTAGAATTAACAAGGTTTGTTTCAATGGATTGTGAAAAGTGAGGGAGATGGATTTGGGCATCTGATGTAGGCATCAGGTTTATTTGGTGGCCTAACCTGAGATTCAGTTTTCTCACCGTAAAATGGAAAAAATACCTCACAGATATTATATACAAATCTTTTAGCACAGGTGTATGGTTGGAACTCAATAAATACTAATCCTCCCCACATCCATTTTGTTTCTGTTTCTTCTACCCTCTAAATCTGGTTCCACCAACCATGTAGTTGGTTAGTTCCACCTTCAGAATACTTTTCTTTGCCAGAATTACCATATCCCACAGTTTCCCCTGTTCCCCTGTGTGAATGTCTCCCAGTTCTCTCCTGCCCTGATGGCTCTCTTAAGTACTTTCAACTGTGTTCTGGGCATCTACATATCCCCTCCACCTTCCCAAGGAAAAGCCATCCCCCAAATCTCTTCCTCCTCCTGATGTCCATATGTCTGTTAATGGCACTGTCATTGTCTCAGTCACTCCGACTTTTCTTTTCTCTAATTGAAAAAAATACATCCATCACTAGTGGTTTCAAGTTTTCCAGAGTCACTTTGATGCCTGTTTCTCCCTCTCTCATTTCCTCACATTCAGTGAATATCCAGGCTCTTTTCAATCACCTCCATAACATTGTGCACACCTGTTGCAGTTTGGCAGTTTGATGTTAATTATGAATTCCAAAAATAGATATTGGATCATACTTGTAAACTGGTCTGCTAATCTGGGCATGATTAAGTTATGATTAGGGTGTTAACTGGGTAAAGTCAGGAGGGCGTTGAGCCCCACCCCTTGGTGGATGGGAAAATCAAATATAAAAGGCATGGCAAAGGACAGTGTTGGAGCAGTTTTGATGTTGGAGTTCTGGTGAGGAAGGAGTGAAGGCCCCGGGATAGAAACGAACCATTCACCTGAGAGTTCACAGCTGGCCTTGTGGAGAGAAGCAAAGCCTAGAGAGCCTCATAGTCTACAGCTGACCTTGTGGAGGAAACAGAGGAGCTAAGCCCGGAGAGAAACGCAGCCCCGGGAAGAGAGGAACCCAGGAAGCCTGAACCCTGGCAAACGTTGGCAGCCGTCTTGCTCCAACATGTGGCAATGGACTTTGGTGAGGGAAGAAACTTACGCTTTATGGCCTGGTAACTCTGGACTTCTACCCCAAATAAATACCCTTTATAAAGACCAACTGATTTCTGGTATTTTGCATCAGCACCCCTTTGGCTGACTAATACAACACCTGTTTGCTTTTCTGTCCCCATTGTCACCCTCATTCAGGTCTTCATTAATCCCATCTAAACTAAAACACCAGTTCTCTACCTCTGCGTTCTCTCCCCTTCAATCCCTCCTGCATGCAACTGCCAGTCTGAGCTTCTGGAGGCCCTGATTCAGTTATCACCCCCACCCTGTTGAGGGTCTTCAGTGGATTCTCCACACCCACTGGATCAAGCCCCACCACTTCAGCCTGTCACTTAAGGCCCTGCATGTCCAAAACCATGTGTCTTTCTACTTTCATCTCCCTTGTAGACAGTTCTCTGCACCTTTGGTATCACCCCTGTGTCTTCCCTTGTGGAAATTATACTTGTTTTCCAAGGCACAGTTCATGAATCCTTTCTGACATGCATCAAACCAGATTAATTGTCTTTCTTTATTTCCCATGGGACTTTATGCTTATTCAAAACGATTGTCTCTCCTACCAGATTTAATATTGACAGATGCCTCCTTCATCTCTATAAACCCCAAAATACCTTCCTCATAGTGAGTATTCACTAAATACTGGCTAATGGAATGTACTACATTCCCATCTTCCTGAAGCATATGGGCACAACCATTGCTTTTCCAAGAGTCTGTGACACAAGACAATGCGAGGATGGAGGACAGCTGACTGTCCCTTGTAGATTCTCTTGCAATTTTTAATACAGAGCAGTGTGAGGATCTTACGTGCACATTCTTGTTTAAATTCCTGGTGACAGTGTCCAGCAGCATTTGGTGAGTTTCATATAGTTTGTACAGCGCTAAGCCCTTTAGCTTGCTTTGCTTGGGTTTAAGTTATCAATTTATCAGTAGACCATGTAGGAGCCAGATTGTTTGAGAAATAACTTGAGTACCATGCAATCATGCAGAGCTGTAGGTGCCAATCTGATTTTTCCCTGTAGAATCTATAAATGAAAATGACACACTTCTTGAGTACTTTCGGTCAAAATAAATAGCCAGGCGATTCATTTGGGAAATTCCACAAGGTGTGCACTGCCCTGTCCTGTCTGGCCTTACCCTGTCCTGTCCTGCCCTGCCCCGAAACAGCCTTCTCAACAAGCTACGTCCACGAGGCTTGGAAGGAGGTTGCTCTCAGTTCCAGGTTCCTATCAGTGATTTCCAGGAACTCAAAAGGGAAGCAGAAAGAACAGAAAGGGTTAGATGGTTTCTGTCCTGGACTAAAAAAAACCTCAGCCACCCAGTTCCTGTCAGCATTTGTATCCTGGCAGCCAGACCAGGAAGGAAAGAAGCTGCTAAGGATGCCAGGGTGCCAACAAGAGCATCCGTGTCCTTGGCAGAGCTTAGAATAGAATTCACAGCTCTCAGTGATTCATCATCCGCAGGCCTGCCCACCCGTGATCAGAGTGACTAAGGACAGGGTGAGTCAGGCCTCCCTACAGCTTCCTCCCAAGACTGAAATTCTGGGCCTTCCCCAGGCTCAATGTGCTGTCGACATTGCTGCTGGGCTGAAGGAGGCCATGCCAGGTAAGGAGAGGATGCCTACTCTGGCTCAGTGATCCTGTATGGCTTCTTTTTTTTTTAACAAATCAATTTTATTGATACATATAATAAAGCATGCAATTCATCCAAAGTGTACAATCAACGGTGTTTGGTATAATCACATAGTTGTGCATTCATCACCTCAGTCATCATTAGATCATTTTCATTATTTCCTTTAGACTTCTTGAGGAGCTTCCCACTGCCCCATGCACTAAGGCCTAGGTACATTTGGAGAAGAGGGGGAGTCCTGATAATTGGAAGATAATGGTAGTTTCAGAGACTTATCTAAATTTGGGGCCTACTTAGTTCCACTGAGCTGAACAGTGCTCTTAATTTGATCTCTACAATACCCCTCTTTGTGACGTTCTGCCCCTCTTAGATGGAATTGGCATTCTGTTCTCTTTCTTTGTCCCATTCTGTTTTCTTTATTTTTTTCTCTCTTCCCTTACTTAGAATTATATTTATTTATGAAACTATAGCTGTTGGAGTTTTGCTTCTCAAGGTGCTTTTTCAACCAGGTGCCTCCATATCTAGCCCTTGTTCAATACTATATTCCATCGTACTCAATCCTAAGCCCCCTAGTATGTATCTAGGCCCAAGTTTCACTAGGTTTGTCTCTCTTTGACCTGTGTGATGTAATACAAGGACGTTTATGGACTTTAATCATCTGTGAGTTGATTGCATAGATGGCTGATTACATCTACAATCAACCAAGGAGATTGCTATCAGCAATGAGTGATGTTTTATCCAATCAGCTGAATGCCTTAAAAGGGGAAGTGATTTCAGCATTCAGAGGGAATCTCCATCTCTACTTTGGACAGCCAATGGCTCCTGGGAACTCATCAAGGACTTTCATCGGAGCCCCTGGTTTGCAGCCTGCCTGCGGAATTTGGACTTGTGCATCCCCATGGTCATGTGAGAAAAATTTATAAAATCTCATGCTATTTACATATATCTCCTGTCAATTCTGTTTCCCTAGAGAACTCTGACTAATACAACCTGAAATAGAACCACTAGTTTAAAAATTACCCTAATGCCATCTTATGGTTAAAAATGGATCATTCTTCATTTGGTCAACCAGAGAGAGGCCATGGTGTCCTTCAGCTAAATTCTCTTATTAATGCACAACTCTTGCCATGTGTCCCACTTTAGCTTTGTAGCAAGTCTCTTTACTTCTTCTGCCACACTTTCAAGACTGATTTTCTTGGATCCACTCAAGGTAGAACTCTGAAGTGTCCCCATTCCTTCCTCACCAAGAGAGATTATCTGCCTTCCAGCTCTGTGGTTATGAATCACTATCAAAATCTTTCCAAGATACTTTATAGAAATCAAGGCATAGGTCAGTTCAGTGACTTATCTACTGTGACATAGCACTGCCTGGGTGAGAATTATAATTTATTGCATTAGATGTTTCCTACTCTATCTTCCTTGATGTTGCACAGCACACATTCTCTGGGGAGAGTGCAGCTTTAGTAACAAACATCCAAATGAAGAAGTGGGTGCTCTGAAGATCATACCCTGCATGAGGGTAGAAAATAGGAGGAAGTTGGGTGTGAATAATACTTCACTTTTGTGTGGGAGTTTATTACAAACTTGTAATAAATACTACTGATAATTTCAAACCCCTATGGATGACCCACTTATTTCAAATATGTTATATAGCATTTAAAGCCCAAGGGCTAGTTATCTAAAGTCCATTGCAATGGAATAACTTGTAGCACTTAAATGTGAAAATGTTTTGAAATAGCTTTCATTTTTATCATCAGAGCAATCCCATGAAATGAGTAGGGCTGAGAGTTAGCCCCATTGTGAAGTGAGGACACTGAGGCACAGCAAGATTGTCATTCAGCATCTATTGAAAAAGGGCACAGACTTGGTTAGCACAGTTGGGATTAGATTCCTGATCTGTGTTTGATTTCTATTTCCCTGCTCTTTTTTTCAGTAAACCTCTTTCACTTAAGAGATAAAAACCAATCCATCATCAGGAGGACCTGTCTGTGCTCTGGGTTGTTTTATTGAAGTGGGAATGGGTTTCACAGAATTATCCACGGACTCTTACCTAGAGGTATGTGTACATGATCTGGAATTTATACTAAGTCCTAGGAGCAGGCTCCCTTCTCTGCAATAACTCAGGACTCAACTCATGGCTCTGCCCACTACCTTCCCAGACCCTTTCCTGAGGCATGAACCTGACCTCCTGACCATGCCATTTTCCATCACATTGCCTCCTTTTCTTGCCAGCTTCCTGATTGTGGAGCAGGGATGGGGAATGGTATAGTCCTTGCTCCCCATGATGATTCTATTCATTCCACAAATACTTATGGAGCACCTGCCATATGTTGGGTTCTCTTCTAGTCTAGGTCTGAAGAGACAAAGAGAAGGCATAGCTCTCACCCTCGAGGACTTAGAGTTTAGTGTTGGAAACAAATTGGTATTTCATCACCATTCTTTAATAACCTCTCCCCTTGCAAGGCCTGAATTCTGATTATGCCACCTATCGTTGTCATTTCCATCTACTGACTTCAAGGAAGCTCTTCCCTTTTCCTTAACAAGTTTAGTGCTGGCCTGATAGCCTCACACTTCATGGCTATCACTATCAAAGAATTGAAAGTCCATGTTACTGCCCATTCAAACATCCCTCTTTTCTGGTTTGGTCTATTTCTAGCATTTAATCTTGAGCACAGGGAATATATTTTTAAAAATTTATCTACTTGCAACTCTCTCCTCCAGTGTCCTGTGTAGAGCTTTGCAATACTGCTATGACCTTGCATATATTGGGTGCTCAGTGTACCTGAATTGTTGCATGTTAATCACTCTGAGCCCAAGGTCCCAACCTGGTGGCCCACAGTTCACATAGTAACCCCTGACTTGTCTTGTTTGGCCACTGTAGAGTTTTTAAAGTTCAAATTAGTCCACTGCTGCGAGATCGGGAGGTCCCTGCCGGTTTGCCCACGTCGGACCTCGTCCCCAGCCCTTCCTCGACCCCCTAGAAGTCTCTCAATAAAATGGCTTGACCCTTAAAAAAAAAAAAAAGTTCAAATTAATTAACAACTTTCCAAAATGAGACAGTACACATAAAAACTTAGATTTTTTTTTTCACCTTCTCTTGAAAAAATTAGAGTCTGGCACTATTGGGTCCACCTCTCTGTAAAGATATGATCTGAGGGGATGAGTTGGGGCTGCTCCTTTACATGTGGCAACTGGTCTCCAGGTCAACAAGGCCCTTGCCCAGCTGGCATCAGGCATTTGCATTCCCTGCCTGGGCCTTTTCCAGCCCTCCCACACAGTCCCTCCTTCTCTCGTGTCTGTGCTTGTTGCCTTCCACGCCTCCGTATTATTTGTTCACATCTTATCCCTCTTCCCATCTAGGTTGTGGTTGGCTGAGGGTAGAGTACTTGTCTTTTCATCTCTGATCTACCCAGGACTGATTGGCACATTCTTGGTGCCCAAAGTCAATTTTTAAATTGAGTAGCTGAGGTTTAGGGCAAGACTAGTTGGTACAGTTTTCCTGACTGAGTCAACCAAGCATCGTGGAATGCTATAGAAAAGGAAGAAAAAAATATAAAATTGGGAAAATGGATTACAGACAATGAGAGTAAGGCCAACCACTTCCTCATTTAAAATATTTCTTCAGGGGAGTGGATGTAGCTCAAGTGGTTGAGTGCCTGCTTTCCATATACAAGGTCCTGGGTTCAATCCTCCATACCTGCTAAAAACAAACAAACAAACAAAACAAACAAAAGAAAAAAACAACTCTCAATGGGCAGCAGATGTAGCTCAGCAGTTGAGCGCCGGCTTCCCACATATGAGGTTCTGGGTTCAATCCCCAGTACTTCCTAAAACAATTTTTTTAACTAAAATATTTCTTCATTAGTTTTTTTTTAATTACACCTGCCTTTACTCTGATGAAAGTCACCTGAATGATGAGCTATGGAAAACTGAGGAACATCATAGAACTAGTTAATCAAAAGTAGAATTAAAAAGTAAAGTCTGTATCCACGTGTATGAAAGTGAATTTAGACCTCCTACATCACACCATACACAAAAAAGTAACTGAAACTGGATTATAGACCTAAATGAAGAGCTAAAACTATAAAACTCCTTGAAGAAAACATATGAATAAATCTTTATGACCTTGGATTTGGCAGTGGTTTTGTAGATATGACTCCAAAAGTACAAGCAACACAAGAAAAAAATAGATAAATTGGACTTCATCAAAATGAAAACCTTTGATGTTTCAAAGGATACTATCAAGGGAGTGGATGTGGCTTAAACAGTTGAGCACAACCTTCCACATGGGTACCTCCAAAAAAAAAAAAACCTTATGTCATATGTTCACACAAAAATTTGTCCATAAATGGTCATAGCAGCATTATCCATAATATCTGAAAAATGGAAACAACCTCAGCATCCATCAACTAATGAATGGATAAATAAAATGTGCTCTATCCATACAATAGATTATTATTCAACCTTAAAAAGGAATGTAGTTCTGATACATGAACCTTGAAACCATTATACTAAGTGAAAGAAGCCAGTCACAAATGACCATGTATTATATGATTACATTTATATGAAATGTTCAAAATAGGCAAATCCATAGAGACAGAAAATGGATTAATGGTTGCCAGGGGCTAAGGGCACTGGGAGTATTGAGGAGTGATATTTGAGGCAATGAAAATGTTCTAAAATTAGATTGTAGTGATGTTTGCACAATGCTATGAATATGCTATAAACCACTGAACTATAAAAAAGAAAGAAAAAAAATGCAAGAAAAGAAACAGAGGAC
>JAQZBX010070937.1:0-15331 GCA_029593785.1 Cabassous unicinctus
ATTTATAAAAATAAATAATGAAAATATTTCATTGCCAGAAATCACATCCTTGCAATCAAATAATAAAGTAAATTCACTTGAAAAAAATAAAGTTAAAATAAATGTAGAAAGCAATACTCCATGCAGCCTTTTTCCCGGCCGGAGTCTACAGTCCTGTACCAATAAGCAAAGACGCTCCTACCCTGAGAAGCATCTGTGCTCAGCTGCCCAGTGATATCAGACGCGCTGCTGCTGCGGAGAAGCTGCGGCTGCTCCGCCCCGAGGCGGTCGGGCTCTATGCAAGGAGCACTTTCTGTCTCATCCACTTCTGTGGGCAGGAATACAAAACGCACAGGATTATTTAAAAAGTACCTTCTCCACTTAAAAGAACCGATTTGAAAAATGAAGTTGCAGGGGTTTTTTTTTGTTTGTTTTTGTTTTGCAAAAATTGTGCAATAAGATAATCTGCATTTATGTCACAAAATTTCCTACACTTGATAACACTAGCATTTCACTCCATGCACACATTTTCATCTTAGGTTCTACAAAGCCTTTTTTCCCCCTCCCCAAATCAAAGTGAAGTAAATAATAAAACAGAGAAAGCCACAAAATGGCTGAGAAATTTAAAGGCCATTTGGAATTTCAGGGGCAGTCATGCCAAGGAAACAGAGATCCAGACGCTGCACGGAGTGGGTGATTTACATTTAAGGAGAGTAGAAAGTCACAAATCACATACAGACACACACAAACAAACACACAACTAAGGGAAGATAAAAAGAAATAGGAATTTCAACTTGATTCCTTTCAACAGATAAATGTACAACTGTCCTAAATAAAATACTATAATTATTTAATGGCTGCTATCATCAAATGCAATATTGAATTAACCACTGCAGTACAAAAATGATCCATTGGTATTTTTAGAAAATTAATGCATATATGACATAAAATAGACAATCATAGATGAGTACTGACCACAGGATAACCTTAGCTAGTGTTATTACAACCTACACTCCCTTGGAGAATGCGTTCTCTCCCAGCTCATTTCCAAACCACACAGTTCATTTTAATCTCCAAGGACCACCCAAAGGCACTGGAGAATGGCCCCACCCTCTCTCTCTCTAGGGCCATAGCTTTGGGCTTGCATCATCTTCTGAAGAGATTATTATAATAACCTGTTCCTATAAGATATCCTCTTCTTGTCACCCTAACTTCTATCCTCTATGCAGCCCCCAGAGGGTTCCCTCTAAATGTGCAGCCTGACTGCACAGTCCTCACTTAGACAGCGGCCAGCCTCCGTCACTGGAGGGTCAAGACCATGTCCTCAGGGGGAACACAGGGCTCTCCAGGGTCTCAACCCACACATGGATCCAAGCCCGCCACAAGGAGTTCTTGCTCACCATATTCACAAGCAATACTAAATCGCTTGGCGCCACCACTCACTTCCTCCTGCCGCTTCTCCTGGCTCACTCAGGTAGCTGGTTCTCTGAGAAACCTCCTCTGAGGCCTCTGAGCAGGGACTCTGGGTCTCTCCTGGGCTAACAGACCTGCTCCCTCGTGACTCCTGTCCGTAATGCCCTGGGCACACGCCTCCTACAGGCCTGACCACACAGCCCTGCACATCAAACCCCTGCAGTGCCCCTTGTGGAATTCCATACTTGCTCACATAGTCATGAAAGTACATTATATTTTCCAAAAATTTTAGTTAGCTAAAGTTGAACAGCTACTCAAAATCTGGCCTGTATTACCTTACCTGGCTATGTCACCCAATTCCTTACCTGAAATGGAGACTCCCTACCAAAGAGCCATCCTGTATATAAAACTTCCATCCAAGCCATAAGTCAACATGATTGCTCACCCTAACCAAGAAGTTGTATGCAAGAAGATTCTAAATTTAATACACAGGATTTCAATAACCAATTGTTCCTTTATTTTCTCTGTCCTCATGAAATTCCATTTTAAAGGACACTGATACAAGTTATAAGACCCAATACTCTAAAATCTATGTGTTCCTTCACTTATAGTCCAAAGTACTGGACCAGCGTCTAAATGTGGATGATGGGAAGCTGAGCTTGGGGTACAAGCAGAGGAAGACTGAGGGAGGAAGAGCCATCAGACCATTAAAGTCACACCTTGCCCAGGTTGCACTTGCCTTCCTCTTGTGAGCGTTGAATAGCCAAGAATTGCTCATTTTTCCATAGAGATACCCAGGCATATGGTTGTATTTTTTGACCTACCCACACATCCCAAAATGGCAAAGCACAGACTAGGCCCTTTGCACAGGTCTGCTTCTAGGCTCTTCAGCCAGCTGACACCAGGGGGCTATCCCCTTTTGGCTGTCCTTCTTCATTGTTTAGTCTAATTGTGCAAGAGGTGGAAACCTTGTGGGAAGCCTAGAGATTTGCTGATGAATCTATTAGTTAATCTAATGTCAGCAGAGGGAGCCCAAGAGCTTCCTAACTTTCTGAAAATAATTGGCAAGTGCTAGATTTTATGGGTGGTAGAAAGAGTGGGTTTTATTCTCTTAAACCAGATGCCAAAAACTCTAGATGCTGGATTCAGGGCTCTGAGCAGAAGCAAATATGAGCTGGGCCAGCACTGCCTGGCAGCATCTTTGTCAAGTAAAGAACATCACCATCTGGTGGGATGCAAACCAGCCACAGGACCATGGCTTCCAAATTATCACGTCCCCACTGCTCCTCAGTGTGACAGAGGGATGAAGAGCCTGCCACCACCAGCTGGTCTGCCTTCCTAACAGGCTGGCCTAATGCAGCTTTTAAGGCTTTGTGTTTGTAAAACTGTCAGTAGGGACCTTTCAGATGGAGATAGTCCAAGCGTGTAGACAAAACCAGAAGCGGCAGGAGCCAGTGCTTCCATGGTTGAGGTGGAAAGGAAGAGGAGAGACCAAAGTCAAAAGTGCTGCTGCTGCTGCTGCTGTGGTCCTGGGGCCATAGGCGGCTCCTGCAGCTGAATGTTGAATGACAGAGTGTCGAAGGGAGTGTTAAATTCTCCTCTCATAATCTAAACCCATCTTCTTGATCTGTAAGTGTCCATTTCTTGGCCTTTTCTCACACTTTGTGCTAAGTATACACTCAATACATTTTTGGGTATAAATGAACACCAAACAGTTTCTTGATATCTTTTTCCTTTTTAAACAGTTCTTGGGCTCCCTCTGCTGGCTTTTTATTTAAGAAAGAGCAATTGACATTAAAGAGACTCCCAGGGTCAGCTGTAGCAGTTGATCTTTCATAGCAAATTAACATCAATTGATGTGCAAATATCAAGATGCCGGATTATCTGATATTCACAAAAAGCAAAAGAACAATCATTACAGAACTCAAAATTCCAATCCTGGGAGGTCTATTGTAGTCTCTGTTTTGAATATCACTGCAAGAGCAATTTCTGTTTGAATCACTTCAAAGAGCTAAATTCTATCTCAAACTCAACAAATTATTCACTTTCTCTAAAGCCTAGCCACTACTGAGAACCAAAATTTTTAAGCACTAACTTTCTAGCTTCTTGATAGTATAAGTTACACAATGCCATTACTAAGCAATTGCTTTCTAATGCTCCATTCAAAACACCAAAAGAAAGATCAAATAAGGATTAATTACTTTTTTTTTTTTGCCATAAGAGAAGAGTCGGTATGATTTATTTATTCCAGATGCTTGACTATTTTTCAAAGCAATTCCATTCACTCTTTAATCTATTTTATTAAATGGAATGAGGCTCATTCTTCAATAACAAAAATTCTGGGTTGCATTTACCCCTAGTGCAAGATTGTATAAGCAAAATTTATAGTGCAATTTCCTAATTCTTAAAGCATTGTGCATGATACCAATGTGACTATAAAAAGCACAGGGGTTGTGTATCATTCAATATCTTGGAATTTCCCACAAGGGCATTAAATCCCCAAATTTTACAAAGGTGAATCTGCCCAGGTCAACAACTGGGCACTACTTGGAAGCCTGAGGACCAGATGCAGTGACAGTTAAGCAAGGCTTTACAAAAAGGGGGGATCATTGCTCCTCTAATTACTATATTCCAATATTCCAAAAAGAAGAATGAAGCCTAGCATCTGCATGGTCTGTAAGTGATACAGGTCGAGAAATGTCCCAAATATAAAAGTATAAAACTGTCAAGCAGCTGGAAGGAATTGTTCCCACAAAGGAAAAAAAGGGAAATTATCGAAAATACCAGTTCTACCTTCTATTTGTTCATTTATGTAGCTATTCATAATAATGGAAATATAGTTGGTTGTGACTCTCCCAAAATACAAACACTACTTCTTGAACCTTCCCAAAATTCTGCTATTGCCAAATAAAGAAGAGTCTCAAAGGGACCAGAAAAAGATACATAAGTGGCTGAAGATAAATAATTCTCTATTGCTTATATTATTAAAAATATTTTTGGTGGGTTGAATAGTCACATAGATTAGGAACAAAACAAAAAATGTTAATTTAAATGAAAACAAAATTAGGAATCATCATTACAATAAAGGACTTGTGGCAAGAAAGCCTATATAAAAAGTGTCTGAAAATCTGTACAGGTGGCACCTATCTACATCTATATCTAGCAACAGAATAGCAAGGTATATCTACAAACTAGGATTTAAACGGATTTAAACGGGAGCACAGATTCAACCCTCTATGCCCCAAGCAGTAGAGTAGGCACCATCTGAGACTGAGGACTGATAAACAATTTGCCCTTGGCCCAGTCACTTGATAGGACAGTCACCAGGGACAATGGCATCAATTCAAGTAATCAAGAGCAAATGGCATCAGACTAAGGAAGAAACTTGCTACTAAAGTCACTAAGCCCCTAACGACCTTCACCCTTTGGCTATAAAACTGGGGATAAGGATGGTGAAGGCAAGAAAATACAGACCCAGCACCATCCCCTTCAGTTCACTCTGAGCCAGGGTTTTTAATCTCAGCATTGTTGTGGTTTCAGGCCAGACAATTCTTTGTCAGGCGGACTGCTCTGTGCACTGTGGGATATTTAGCAGCATCCCTGGCCGCCTTCTGCTAGATGCCAATTGTACTGCATAGTTGTAACAACCACAGATGTCTCCAGACATTGCCAAATGTCCCCTGGGAGGCCAAAATCACTTCTGGTTGAGAACCACTGCTCTAAAACACATTCAACTTCTGTTGGAACTGGGTAAATATATACAGGAATCAAAATGAGATTTCTTGTGAGAACATATTCTGGACAAACTAGTGAAAAAAGAAAAAAAAACTTAAGTGAAACCACAGGAAAAATAATGGACTGTGAAATAAGAAAACTTTTCACCATGAAAAAAATTCTTTTTGGGTATGTTTCAGACAAATAGAAAGAAAAATTACTTTAAGTACTTTATTAATCATCTCTAGACAGTAGCATTTTTTTGGAAAGTCAAATAAATACTGATTGGTGACTGTCTTCCCATGTATCATTTCTATTGGTTTTCACTTTCCGAATTTACCAGAGACAAAGAGCTTTCTAAGAAACACTGAAGTCCTCAATCTCATTAACGCTAACTTCTTCCATCATATTCTGTAAACAATATAGTATTTTACATACCCATCAAAGGAACCAAGCTTTAATTCCGCTTTGGTAAGCCACGGTATGGCACTAATTAGTGCTGCAGAAAGCCACACTTAGGCTATTCCCAATATTCAATTAATAATAACCTATAAAGCCAAATTTCTGAAAATAATAAAGAACATGGAAATATTTTCCTCTTAGCAAGAAGATTCATTTCAGTTGATCTTAGAATCATTGAAAAATAGCTAGACATAGATCAACTTATTTACCGTAGAGCAAAAGGAACCCTTTTGGTGAGGTGCCCAGGCCAAAAATCACTTTTGGTGCTATAACCTCTTAATAAACCAGAAATCACACTGTATACAACCACACATGGCTAAACTCAATTTTAATTGGCTGAAGCCCAGGAACAAACTTTCTTTGTTTTGGAAATTAGCACTTTTTTAGTATTGGTTCTTTTTATTCAATTCTCAATCATCAGTATGGCTTTGCATAAACTGATCGTTCCATGTATATAAACATGATTTATTAACTCCAAGAAAGTCTTGCCTGCAAAATTTTTCCAGCGTATTTATTTTGGAGGGAGGCACAGCAAGCATTCTAACACTGACATACTCAAACTTTTTGTAAAAGTTCATGAAAAATTCCCTTCCTTTTTATAGGTATTCTGTGGAAGACAGGCATCGCTGTTTTCGCCCATTGACAATTTTGGGCTTTTTTTTTTTTAAATTTTTTTTTTTTATCCTTCTTAATTGTGAAGGCAAAGACCAGTGGGGTTACAAAAAAAAATTTTTTTTTTACTAATTTCTACTCAATGTCTAATTACAAAAAAACAAGTATGAATATCCATTGGAAATGAACAGAAAGTGCAATGGCCCGGCATGCTTGCGCTTTGTGGGGATATTAGCAAAGGAGCAAGGCCCAGAGGCAAGCAGAGGAGGCCACGGACACGGATGGACACATGAGAGAGCGTTACAGTACCTGACAGCCTGTGAGAGCAAGAGGAGTAAGAGAGACCAGGTAAGAGCGCGCTCACGGTGTGCAGGAGAAGCGGCACGCTTTTAGTGGCGGGCAAAGCCTCAGAGAGGTGGACACAGTTGCTGATAGACTGGCTTCGCTTAGCTTCCAGGAGAGATAAAGTAACAATCATGTCAGAAGAGCATCAGGACCTGGAGCCTCCTTGTTAGTTTTTTTTTCTGGGCTACCTTGAACATTTAAAGGAAGTCATTTCAAACTTTAAAGGAAGTCAATACCAAGCACAGCATTTAAGCAGAGTCTCTAAAATAAAGCCGACTTTCAGCCAGTCATTCTGATGACATAGGAGAACAGACGATCCATAAATTATCCATTTTTATTCTGGAATGCTGTATAGGTTAGTCTTTCCCTTTTCTTGCCAAATATCATATTCATTTTCAGGTTGTTTGTAATGTCTGCCAAATCAACAATCAGTTTTCCCTTCCTAAGGACACACAGGAAGACTATATGGTAAGAGGGAGGAAAAATCTGCCTATGATTTAAATTGTTCTATAAATAATAAATAATTCACAAATCAATTTACTGAGAAGCTGCCTATTTTCAAAAGCAAATCACTTAGTAAATTAAATAACCTAAAATCTCAAGAACACATAAAAGTTAAATTGAACATTAAAAGATTTAATATTTGGAAAAGGTAAAAAGCCCCATGAAACTCATTCCTTCTAAATTACATTTCATGTTCATTAAATCCATAATTTCTTAGTGTCAGCTTTATGATATTATTATATATTATTGCCAGTCAAATGAACAGTTGAGAAAATGGATGGTTATAGGAGAACATGCCTCATACATATAAAACTACTATCAGCAAAGTCAGTTTTATCATAGTAACAAAAATATAAAGCTTTAACTTGCTGTTTTAATATTTTTATGTCATTTTATTTAGAATTAATGAAATAGAACTACAAATGATAGTAACACATTTGCAAAAAGTGAAACAAACTCTTTATTTTCCTTTTCCCCATCCTTTACCTATTCAAATTCCCAGTAAAAGTAACAATCTGCAATGTGGTTATAGTATAATTCACATAAATGAAAACGACTTCCATATCAACATCAAATGGACTTCAAATTTCCTAAAAGATCTGTTCACCTCTCACTATAAGTCAGAGACTGCTCATTTGAGTGCTCATAAAAAATCATTTTATAAATCAAATGATTGTATAATTTCCAAAATTGATCACTAGCTATTTGAGAAATAATAATTTATGGAATAATTATTTTGTGTGGAAATTAATTAAGACTTGCTTTAATCATGCTGTCATTTTAGACATCTAAAATTTTAACATTAGTCACACCCAAAGACAAAGTTTCATTTTATAATTTTCGAAGCCAATACTCCTAAGCTTTAAACTAGTGCACTATCTATTAATTATCTTTTCTCTACTCTTCAATTGCTTCATTTATATTTCCTTTCCACCTCCATCACTGATGTTTTCTACTCCTAACTCTAATTTTTTGGCAAATTATAATACAATAATTTAAAATTTTTCTTACTGAGATTAGGAAAAAAATGTCACTTTCAAATTGATCTTCCAGAATAAATACCTTATTGCTAAAAGTAGCAAAAACTGACTTCATGAGCTGCTGTTCTCTCATAAAAAGATGGCTTCGATACAAATTACACTCTACCATGAAAATCCTCTGGGCCTTTTGAAAAGAAGAAAAGGTGAACTGCAATTTGCAGCATAAAAATAATAGAACTGGGCATAACCACTAATATTTAGTTCAGATAGGTTAATTTTATAAAACACCATAATAGTGAAATTGTCAAAGACCATTGTTTTTACATGCAACAGAAAAGATTCATAATATTTTATAATTAAAAAAAATAAAAATTAGAAAATCATATAGATGTATCCATACATCTACATGTAAAATACATAAAGATAATAGATGCCTCTTCATAGTACTCATTATCTTCACTCTCTTTCAAGCAGAATGTTTAGTTAATTTAATAATCTAAAAGGCCAGGTTTATGGCTTTTCAGTGACATACTCCACAAATACCTTTTTGTGAGTTTGTAAAAGTGCTTGTTTTTGCAATACCTGACTTCTCAGCTACCTGAGAACACTGATAGGCATAGCCTCGCATATCTGCCCTAAGGACTTTCTAGAAGGTACCAGTGCATCTACCATATTGTTGGTGCCATTTATGTTGGCTTAAAATAACCTGCTGGAAAACTAAATTGCAAGATTTTTAGGGCGAGGTAGTGGCATATGGAACATGTAGTATGTAATAATTTGCTGTTCATTAAATGTTCTGAGAATAAAATTTAAAAAGTATTTTGCATTATCATTTTTATTTAATATAATTGTGATTTGAAGATTGGTGAGGGACAGTGGAAGTCTGGGCTGCTCAGGCAGGGAGCCACCTTTGACACAAACCTCTGCTCTGACCCTTTTCTTTTAAGGGTCCAGTGATGCAGGGAAGGAAATCAGTGAATGAGTCTCCTCAAAGGTTGCCTGTTCCCAGGAATTAGGTCGCTCCTCCGAGCAGGAGATGAAGGAAAGCAGGAAGAAGTAGAATAGGAGGCACATGTAAATATGGTGATCCTTACCAAGAAATGCTAAAGCAGAGAGCCTGGGAGAGTTAGGGGGAAGGCATAATATATTTTCTTACAGACTCCAAAAGGAGTCTAAGCTGTCTGTATTAAGCTCTGTAAAACACGCTGAGCTTAAATGAATCTTTGTTGTATGACTGAAGGATCTTGTGATTTTCTGAAGTCAACATGCTGAATACCAACCACAATTTCATGTTATGACTGATGTGAAAAACTAAGAGACTGAGATGAATTTGTTTTAAATCTAAGTTACAGCCTCAAAGTCACTGGAGAGGCTTTATTTGTTCTTATTAAATACCGGATACGAGCCAACTTTTAAAAGATTTCTATTTTTGCTTTAAGAGTAAAATGAATCAAAGTAGTCCAATTAACTGGTGGTTGTAGGTCAAGTTCTTGCCAATTCAAGTCAGCAATAAAGGACATCTACAAGTGTGAAAAGTTGAATTTTCTGAAGAAGTAAAACATTAATATGTCTCCATTCAGGCCTGAGAACTAAGTGCAACATTGTCTTTTTTTTGCTGGGCTAGAGCCCAATTTTTTTTTTTTGAGGTACGGGGGCCAGGGATTGAACCTGGGACCTTGTATGTGGGAAGCCGGTGCTCAATCACTGAGCCACATCAGCTCCCCTGAGTTGGTTTCTTTGTTTGTTTGCTTGTTGTTTTGCTTTTTTGTCTTTAGGAAGCACCAGGAACCGGACCTGGGACCTCCCATGTGGAAAGAAGGTTCTTAACCGCTTAAGCCACATCCACTCCCAGATTGCCACATCTTAAGATTAATATTGTTTAACAACAATAATGCAATATGTTTATTAAGAATCTATTTTCTTCAACGTTCAGACAAAACTTCCATTTTCTCTATTTTGCACAAATATCTCAGCCAATGTTAGCACCTCAAGTTCCTTTACATAAAGGAAGATTTAGAAATAAATATCAAAAACTGTGATTTGAAAAGTAATCAGAACAAAAAGTTAAAAAGGTCTAGAGACATTCCATTTAAGAAAAGGTGTTAATCATTTAACTCTTTAAGCTCTCTGGGTAGAATTGAAAATAGTTTAAAATATTTGATCCTTCGAAACCATTTTAGATAGCAAAGAGAACTTTGAGAAGTATTTAGATAAACGTTTACCAGTTGCTTTTTGGAGAACAATATTTCTTGCTTTCTCAACTCCCGGTGCTCCCGATGTGGTAGCGCTCCGGAATCTCATTGGCTCGGTTGTATCTGGGTGGCTCCTCCAGCTAAGAGAAAAAGATCTCCCTACTGTGGTCCCTTTCTGAGAATCTGGAACACAGCCTGATAAAAGATAAGGCAAGAAAAATAATCTAAAGCGTTCATTATTACTCATTCTGCATTGCTCAGCACACTGTATACATACATTTATATATAATTGGGCAGATTCCCTTGTTGCAAATTAGGTACCACTCCCTTATTCTGCAATTTAGGAAGTTATTCATAAATCAGTAATTAAAAATTCTGGTTGACATTGTGATTATACTAATAGCCAATGATTATACACTTTGGCTAGATCATATGGTATGTTAATATATCTCAATAAAACTGCTTAATAAAAAAAATCCTGTTACCAGAGCATTTTTCAACGATCTCCGAAGTCTCATGAAAATTATCGTATCTTCATAGTACACACTTATAAACCCCCCAAAAACAGAGGGCCTGATATTAGGATAGTATTATCCGGTAGATGCCGACCCCTCCACTACATAAATCCCCAAGAGAAATTCATGCCTATAAACCCTGATGCAGATTCAGTCAAAATGAGCAAGGACTATGAAAATCTACAAATAATACAAAATACTATTTTAGCAAAGTTCCAGAACAATAAAAAGATGTAGCTTTGAGATTCAACTTCTCTTCTTTTCTCTCATACCACTCTGGTCAAAGGTCAAGGATCTAAAATAAAGACAGGAAGAGAGAAAAGGAGAGACTCAGAGCTGCCTGCATAGGAATGATGTGGCTGGTTACTGCCACCTGTGCTTGTTTCACAGCCATCCTCCCTTGACTCTGTCTGTTAGTCTTTCCCCACACTGACTCTAAGCTTTGTCACATGACTTACTTTCATAGCAAAAGTGAGCAAAGATTTGAAATGCACATGAAAATTTAGGCTTGCCCTCTTACTGCTCCTGGAACTTTGCTGCTCCAGTAAACAAGACTGAGCTGGACTGCTGAGTGATGAAAGACATGTGGCCCAGTTACCCCCATTGTCCCAGCTGACAGCCAGCAACCCGAGAAGTATACCTGCCTAGCTGACCATTTCACAGCCTAGCTGACCGCTAACACATGAGTGCGTCAAGACCAGAAGAACCACCCAACTGAGCACCACCAAAATTGTCAACTAAAATCATGATCTAAATAAATGGTTGTTATTTTAAGCTACTAAGTTTGGGGGTGATTTGTTACACAGCAAAAGCTAACTGATTTTGTCTATAATAAGGTTATTGTTGAGGTTGCAATCTACCACAGCAAGGTTTGCTTTATGAGGCTTTGGAGGAAAAATTTCTCCCAGGTCTTAGGAACAGGAAAAGCTACATATCAACTAAGTAAGTGGATTGTGTTTAGTTTATGTACTCTGTGATTTTCTGTTTGATATTATCCCTGTGAAGATCAAAGTCAAATCCAACATTGCTCACCTCCTCACTTCCCCAACAAGTGTATGAGGCCCTATGACTTGAATCGTGACATTTGAGCCATACCTGCAGCTCTCCCCACTACTCGATTTTGCCCCAATTTCGTTATTTATTTATTTTATCTATTATATGCAATATGAGTTGCCTCAAAATCTTTACAGAATAGGTTAGAGTACAAGTGAATTAATCCAAGGACTGTGTTACAGTCCTTAAAAACAGTAATGAAGACAAGGGGATGCCAAATTGCCCACCTTGATAGAAACTACCACCGATGTTTTCCAACTTCATCAGACTCTAGGTCTGAAAACAATTTTTACCCAGAAACATAACAAAACCAAAAAGGGCTCTCATCTTAAGCATTCCAAATTTTTCTACACAGTTCCTTGGGAGGCAGTAGACTAGATCTTACTAGTGTGGAGACTTGAGTCAGACTTGTCTGGCTTTGATTTCTGGCTTTACCATTTCTTATGTGGTATGTGGTATGTTCTGTGTGACCTTGAATGAGTCGATCATTCTAAACTCTTTGTACTTCAGTTTCTTTGTCTGTGAAATGGGGATTATAACAGTATCTACTCCACAGGGCTACCCGACAGTGAAGAGTGATAAAAGGTACAAAGCACTAGACATTGCTGCCGCTGCTGCTACTTCTTCATCTTCTCCAACAGCCTCTTCAGCAAGTCATAAGACTCCTTAAGTGCCACACTAATGAAAGATGTTTATGTGTGAGGTTGTGGGAGGTGTGGGAGGTAGGGCATATGGGAATCCCCATAATTTTTGTGTAACGTTTATGTAATCTAAGTATCTTTTAAAAAATAAAAAAAAAATTATTATTAAAAAAAAAAAAAGCATCAATTGACACATCCAAAGTAATGAAGAATTAACCTTATATTTACTTGTAAGAGTGGTATAGTTTTGCTTACATTTACCTCTCTAAACATATTTTTAATATTTTTTTGTAAATATTGTAAGATAAGGATCAAAATTCATGCTTTGCAGATGCATATTCATTGTTCCACCACCATATGGTGAAGACACTGTTCTTTCCTGAGTGCAAGACCTTGGTGTCACGTATGTTCAAAATTAATTGACTATAGATACATAGGTTTATTTCTGAAATATCAATTCTATTCCATTGTTTTAGATGTTTACCTTTATGTCAGTATCACACTGTTTTAATAACTATAGATTTGTATTATATTTTGAAATATAGAATTGGATATCTTCTAAAAAAAAAAAAAAGACTTATTAAGGAGAATGAGTGATATAAGACACAATCTAATGCCGCCATGGAAAAAAACAAACAAACACTAGGTTAGCTGGTTACTATGAAATTTCATGCACTAGTTGCACAGACGTAAAAATAAACACCCTCCCCAGTTCCCGACATCTGCTGTTTCCCTGTAAGAGTGGAAATACCTTTGCCTCTTTGCTTCTTTTCCTTTTGTTCACTTAATTTATCCAGAGGTAGGTTTGTCATCTCAACTCCATAAACGGTTCTCGCGAGCACTGCCGTTAAGGAGTCCATGATGTTGGCCCATTCATTTATGAGTTCCTCCCATTCGGTGAGGGAAGACAGCACGCCAAGAAAATCATCCCAGAGCTCTCGAGAAATATACACGCAGAGGTTCGCCCGGATCCAAGCCACGATAAGTGTCTACGACAAACCAACCAACAAGAGAATCCAATCATCTTCATTTGGGAGAAATATGGTTTTTCACAAATTATTTTTAATTACTATTAATAAAGTGAGTTTTAAAATCAAAAGGGCTTTGGGATGTTGCTTTTCGTTTAATTTCTCAAAATTCCTTTAACTAGTTGTAAGCAGGATTTGAGCTACAGTGAAATTAGTTGTCTTTGAACAGTGTTATTCCAGGTCGGTGGCTGGTTCTGGCTCTAATGAGGGAGAAGGCAAAGCCTGCTCTCTGACAACTCTTCTGTCTCCTGAGGCAGCTCTTTCCCTCTCTCCATAATGGCTCCTCCTTCTCTACACGGAAACCTCCTACCCCACCAACTCCTCCCTGATTTTTAGCAGATGAACTCAGTGCAGACTTCAGAGGAAATGGAAATCATGAAGTGAGAACTCCCTCAACCTCTGCCCACAAGCCCTACACTCTTGCCTGCACTCAGCTTCCCCTCCACCTGCTGGCTCCGGCTCTTCTACACTGGTCCACTTCAGATACAAATACGCTCCCCACTGTTGTCAGGAATTGGACTATGCATGGGATGGGGGTGAAATCACTTCTTTATTTTCCCCCAAAGTATGTGTATTTACATATATTTAAATTTATATATATTAGAAAACAAAAAAATTTTTCTTTAGCATAGACACAGAAAAACTGTGAGAAATAGAAAATCAGAATATAATTAGGGAAGCCTGTTCGACTTCTTGAAAAATCATATTTGAAGTGATCCTTTTGCAATGTGCCTGTTTTCTATATCTTAGTTTGTGGATAGTGTCGTTTTTTTTTTTTTAGGAGGTACTGGGGATTGAACACAGGACCTCGTACGTGCGAAGCAGGTGCTCAACCACTTCACATATACTGTACTTTTTAAAGAGGTAAAAAAGTTAAAGTAGAGCTAAAGTACTTAAGTATATTGAAAACTAGATTTCACATACTCATATTTAATAACCTGATTCTACAATGAACATTCTTTAAATTAAGGATAATGGGAAAGAAAAATCAAAATATTTTATGACAAATATTTTTATTCTGAATAAATTATCAGCTTCTGCTTATTTATTTTACACTCATGTTTTCAAAATGAGTTTGAGGCCATTACCATAGAGTGCATAAATACAACAACATTTAAAAAATTAGAAAGAAAATATAATCTTAGATGAGCAAGAGAAGACAGAAGCTGATAATGTCACTGGGATTCGCCTCACATTTCATTATAGTACTTGCTTCAGGAGAAAAAGCAGCCATTTCAGTGTGGTAAGATGCTCTATACTGGAAATCTTGCATTGGCTTCACTTCATTACTTATAAACAAGGACAGAATGACTTCTTTCAGCTTATAAAATTCATCTTAGGAAATATCACAAACATTTACATGGACTTCTTGAATCATCATCATGATGCACAACGAACAGCTTCCACCCTGAGCAAAATCAGAACAGACAGTCTTGGTGGGGTGCGAGGGGCAGCACCTTTGGGTATGGAAGCAGGGCATCCTTCTAGTAAATACCCTTTTCTAAGAGGAAAAGGGAAAGAGAGAGCCCCAGACTCGTGGCTCTGCCACTAACTTTGTGACCTTGGGCAAGTTCCTTGGCCTTTCTGAGACTCATATTTCTCACTGAAAATAAAAGAGTTGAATAAGATCATCTCCAAGGCTCCTTCAGTGCTGAAATGCAATGCTCTCTCAAATACATGTTGACACACAGCTGCATATATAAACATCTCAACTCATAAATCACCCCTTTTCTTATACACATTTACTAAACTACCTCTCTCCATTTTTCTACTCACCAATTTAAGGGGACTACATAATTTGAAAATAATGGCTCATACTATAAATAGAAGGACCATACTCCAAGTTCCCTGATAAACCTTCAGAGCTCTAAGCATAGTCACATTTACTACTGA
>JAQZBX010070938.1:0-15319 GCA_029593785.1 Cabassous unicinctus
TTGACCCTGTGACCCAAGCTAGGCACATGTGCTAACTGTCTCTGGATGTCTTGTATAAAATTTTGATCTTCCAATCTTTACTACCAGGACTGAAATTATACCATGGAGTCATTAAGGATTCTTAGGTCATTTGTCTAGTCCAATCTCCTTGCTTGACTGATGAGAGGACTGAGGCCTAGAAAGATGAGAGCTATAGTACTTGTGCCTCCTGACCCCCCAGCCAGGGCTCATCCCCTTCTTCAATGAACATTCTCTATGGCTACTGGGCCCCAATGGGCAATGTAATGTGTGGCTCCCTGTCCTATGGAAGCACTGTCTTGGACATAGCTGTATCCACAGCAAAGAGCAAAGTGGGTATCTAGAGTCTGAACAGCAAAGTCGGCTTTTTGATGTATGCAGTAACCTTGTAGTGGCAAGGAGAAACGGGGAGCCTGGGGAAGGTGGCGGAGCCCCTCCTGGAGGCATTACCCAGGTCTTGCTTATCCAAGCTCAGGCAGATCATCTAAGAATCAGATACCCTGGACATCCCCTGTAGTGCAGATGGGAGCTGTTCTCTGTGCTTGTCTGGGACTTTCAGATCCAGCTTCACCTTTGTTGGGGGAAGGTCCTTGGGTGCTGTGTATAGCTAATAAAGGGTTGACTATATTTATTATTTCTATTGACCCTTTCATGCAAGGATCTGAGAACACCCTCCAAATACTAGCTAGCAGTAAGCTTTGCTTCTTCTGATGCCTGGATGGGACCCTGGGGCACGACTGCGTGGTAAATTAGCAGTCTCAGTGGGAGTCAGTTGGCTAGTGAGAAGCCTATATTGTCAAGTCCTGTGGTTCTCCCTTCAGGGAGCTGCAAGGCTCTCCTGGGGGAAAGGAGGGAAGCACACAATGGCTGGGATTTGGTGTAATTCCCAGGGTCAGGTGGGGGGGACAGGGTGGATGAAGGAGACAATGAGGTGACCGTAGTGTCATCAGGTATCTCACTGAGCCAGCACTGCCTGTCTAGAGTCCGCATCTAGCCTACACCCGTGGGCTCCAGGAAAAGGGGGCCTCCTGCCTGCCCCCTCTGCGAAAAGAGCAACAAGGACACATCTGATTGTCAGTTATCTAGAACAGAGAGAACTAGGGAGCCAGAAGGCCCACCCCTTTGTTGTACATACTGGGCATGTGGGTGACGGTGGGGAATGACCAGCCAAGGCCACACTAGTCCTTGGACTTCTGGGCCAGGGCTCTCCGCCACCCTGCTCGACCATGCCATTACAGGTCTGAGGATCTTAATACAAGGGGCAGTGGGAGAGGGGCAGCTGGGACCGTGGGTGCAGAGCCAGGAGCAAACCTACCAGACCTAGGAGGGCCTCAGCCCTGTGCAGGTATTACAATTTAGATTTGACATGGACACTTTATTAATTCAAACTCCTTTAGAATGACCGTTTCTAATCACTATGGCCAAGTCTAATCACTGTGACTAAGAAAATGGCCCTTTTCTACTGTCTGTGGTTCTAAGCATACATGTAAAATCTCAATACAAACTTGAAGTGACAGAGAAAGCCCCTTCTCCATGGAACCGGTGATGGCACCTACAAAAGTCACCAGAGAAATGGGGTCAGAGCTGGAGGGTTTCCCTGATAGTGTCTAGAAGCTGGGCCAAATGGAGCCTGAGCCTCTGGCCCATGGAGGACAGATGTCCTCTGTTGATGGTCACAGAATGGCTGTGAGGTCCACATTGGCTGCCACTGAGGCCATAACCACCAGAGAGCCCTGGCTTAGCAACCAGCTTAGACTCATGGGGAGAACACGAGCTTCAGCAGCCAACTGGTTAACATGTCTGACAACTCAGCTCCCACTTCCCGGAAACTTCCAGAGGCCTAGCTGTTAGAACAGCCCAAGAGGGAAGACAGCCGGGTCTGGAGTCATGAAGGCCTCAGGGGAGTGGGAAGTGACAGAGGAGCCAACAGGGCCAAGGCCAGGTGGCCTGAAGCTCTGAAGCCAAACTCAAGACACCTGCTGTATCAAAGGGGCTGGGTTGGTATGGCTATAGCCCAGAGTGGACACACTAAAGGCTTTTCCAGAAGGAAGACAGGCAGTGGCTCTCTTAGGTGGACAATCCCACCAGTTCTGGCAGGAGGCCAGCTTGAATCTGCCTTGGGTTCTAGACTGAGGGACCAGGACCACCAGTCAAGTTAGACAAGGCTGCGTCAAGACAGAGACAGGGGCATGATGCCTGGGGGGCTGTTGGCTCAATCTCCCCAGGCCTGTGGTGTTTAACAGTTTTTCTCTGCTTGTAACCCAGTTACACACACATACACACACATACACACACACACACACACCAGTATACCAAAATCTGGTCAAATTTTTACTGGCAGTAATAAAACATACTGATCTCAAAATGCCAGGAAAGCAAGCCTTCCTCAATTGAATAACTGGGAACCCAGGACAAAAGCTCCAAAAGGGAGGTAAGTAGTAAGTGTTCTCACTTAATGACACAACAATAAAATCAATGCCCCTTCTAAGAATCTCTGTATGTGCTCCTATTTGTATATGAGATGGAGCAGAATTCTTAACTGACAAAGAAAAGTAAAAGTGGCTTTACACTCAGATGGCAGTGAGATGGTCCAGGATGTGAGGAAGTGGGCCTGGAGACCAGCCAGGAAGAAGTGGTCAGGGAGTCACAGAAGGAAGTCCGGACAAAGAGGAGGCCAGGCCGAGGGTGGGACGGAGGCTCTGACTGGGAATGCGGAAACTGGCAGAGGTGGAAAATCTCTCCCACTTGCCATCCCCCTTGCTTCTTTCAGTAACAGAAGCCTCCTTGAGCTGCACCTGTGACCACCCAGCCGTATTTCCCAGACTCCTTTGCTGCTAATTCTTACCAACTTCTAGGTTGTGCCCAAGGGAAAAAAAAGTGCTTGCCCTCTACTGCCCATTTTCTCAGAAAGGAGCATGGATGTGTTTGTGGTGAGAGAGCCCTGACCACATGGATGAGGACATCACTCCAAGGGATGGTGGGACAAGACTAGACAACCATGTGAAGCAAAGTCACCTACCTCCTGGACTGCCTACCAGTGTGAAGTTTATCCATGAGAGAAATAAACCTCCTATTAGTACCAAGTGTGGATTAAATTGAGTTCATTCCTATAAAGGGCTTAGCCAGGTAGTGAGTCTTCAGGCCAAAGTGAGGAAAATTCTGAGTCCTCCTATTCTCTGTTTGAAGACATTTCCCCTGAACAGCAGGTGCTGCCTGACCCTGATTCGGCATCCCTGGGAGCCCAGCTTCACCCTCCACAGAAACAGACGGTCCAGGCTGCAGAAGGGATGGTGAGTAGGGTACCCCAGTCATGCTGCCTCCCAGGGCCCCCTCCTCCCTTCTCTGGGGTCTGTGGGTTTCCTCTAGCCAGAGAGGCTGGAGTCACTTTGGCACCCATGGGGTCCAGAGCCTGGAGCAGAAAGCCCCTGGAACACAGCTCTGCTGTGTGGCCCTTTTTGGCAAGTCACTTCCCTCTCTGGGCCTTAGTTTTTCCTTCTGTAAGATGAAGAAGATGGGTTAAATAATCTCGAGGGTCACTTCCAGTTTTAAAAATTCTGGATTTAGGATTCTTAGACAAGGCGGAAGTGTGGCAGACTGTGAAAAACATTAGTCAAGTTTTCTGTTTCTCTCAGGCTGATGACATTATTGATCTTGAGCTGGGGAAGAATTCCACAGGGGAAATTGAGCCCCAAATCCTGACGAGGTCTTGGTCACGGTGAGTATATATCTTGGGATACATGCTTATTTTTATAGAACGCAAACCTCCCAGAGGGACTGGCTGATAGGTGGACTGGCAAGGTCTACCCAGCCGCCCACAGTTCTGTTGGTGACTCCAGGGGGAGGGCTAGGGAAGGACACTGTGCCAGCCTCAGCAATGGTTACTGAAATGCTGCCTCTCCCTTGGCCAGATGCTGGACTCACCTGTAGGATTTCTCACCTGACTCAGAACGGGGTCACCCATAGCTGCTGACCTGTCAGCAACCTGCAGTATTTGGGGCAGGGCAATCTGCCTCTGCCCGGGGATCAGTGTGCATCCCTGCTCTCCAGAGCCACCACACAGAGCCCAGGACGCTGGATGCTGGACCCCTGGCTGGCCTTTCCTTCCCCCACCTGCTCCCAATCATTTCGTCAGTCTCCAAGACTAGTTATTTCTGCTTCCTACATCTCCTCTGTGCTCCATTCCAGTAGTTTGGTCGAGACCAGTAGTTCCAAAGAATGACTACAGAACAGAAATGTTGGGAGCTTTCTCCTTCTTTAAAATTGTTTCTAATGAAAAGTTACTTGGAAGAGTTTAGATCATTATAGAATTGTACTGCCCCCTACTCACTCTCTGCCTTCCCTTGTTTCCCTCTCTTTCTCCTCCTCAGAGGAGCTGGGGTTACTTTATAGGTCCTTCCTGATATCCTAATGCTTTTATGAGTGTGTGAGAAACTGACACATTATATAGAAAACTGAGTTTTCTATATAAATGAAGAAACATATCAAACATCCTGATCAGTGACTTGCTTTTTTTTTTTTTAAACCTATACATCATGGATACCGAGGTTCACCTTACTCTTTCTGGGGGCAGCGCAGAATTTCATTTTGGGGTGTACTCTAACCCAGCCAGTCCCTTATTGACGGATATGATGGTTGTTTCCAGTTTTTTCTACTCCAAGAAATGCTACAAAGAAAATCCTTTGCCTACCTGTGTGAGTATACCCACAAGACACATTTCTTAAAGGAGAAATGCTTTACATTTCAAATGCAAAACATTCAGAGGGAATGTTCCCTTAAGCTTGTGATAGGCTCTCCATCAAAGGACCAATTTACACTACCACTAACGGTCTAAAGGATTGTTTCCCCAAGCCTCTGCCTACCTGGAATAAACCCATCCCTTTAATATTTAGTAATATGAAAAGCAAAATGGGTGTATTAGTTTCCAATTACTGCTGTAACAAATTACCACAAATTTAATGGCTTAAAACAATATATACTCTTATTATCTTATAGTTCTGGAGGTCAGAGAGTCAATCACTGGGCTAAAATACCAAGACGTCACCAGGGAGACATTCTTTTCTGGAGGTTCTAGGGGAGAATCTGCTTCCCTGTCTTTTCCAGCTTCTAGAGGCCACCTGCATGCGTGGCCCATCCTTTATCAAGCCTGCTCATGGCTGGCCGTGTCTCTCACAGGACAGCACTCTGGCACTCGTACTCCTGCCTCCCTCTTTCACTTGTAAGGATTCTTGTGATTACCTTGGCTCCAACAGATAACCCAGGATAATTGCCCCATCTCAAGATCCTTAACTTAATCACATCTGCAAAATCTCTTTTGCCATATCAGGTAACATATTCACAGGTTTGGGAAATTAGGACATAGACATCTTGGGGGTGGGGGGCATTATTTGACCTACCACAATGGTATCTTATTTTTTAAAATCTGCATTTCTTGATCTCTAGTGAGGTTTAGGATATTTGCATAGCTTATTACCCAATTATATTTATTCATCTGGGAATTTTCATATCCTTTGACTATGTTTCTATTGGATGGTATTTTTATTGATTTATATAAACTCCTTTGATATTAGGGATACTAAACCTTTATATAAATATATCTCTGTATCTCTATATCAATCAAGTATTTTCCCTACCTTTATCTTTAACCCTGTTGAACAGAAAATTTTTGTTTCTATGTGGTCAAATGTATCATCAATCTTTCTCTTTATGACTTTAAGATTTCATATCCAAGATTATTTTTAAAAGGTCACTCTATTTTCTTCTAACTCTTTTGTGATTTCTTTTTTTCCCTCCCTCCCCTTCCATTTCTATCTTGGTTCCCCCTAGTATTTATTTTGGTATAAGGAGTGAGGGAAAGATAAAGCTTTATTTTTTCCAATTTAGTTAGCCAATTGTCCTAAAACCAACTATTAAATAGTTTGTCTCCCCACCTGAAATGTTCTAAAGCAGAGATTCTAGTTCCATTCCAGAGCCAATGAAACAATCTCTAGGCTTAGGGACCTAGAATCTGTATTTTTACAAACCTCCCCATGTAAATCTGAAAAACACTTTCTTTTCCATAGCCTGGCATTTGGGAAACCTGAAGAAACTTCTCTAACTGCCTTCTATAATCTCCTTATCTTTAGGTACCTAACCTTCCCCCACCCAAACCCACCATTCCTTGTGGAAAGAGAAATTTCTAATTGCCAGCCTCAAAGAGACTTCCTTTTGTCAAGAACTCTCCAATAGCTCCCCATGGGAGAGAGTTTCAGCCAGTGGCAGTTCCCTCCCATCACAATCAGGCCCTACCCAACCTTCCCAGCCTCTTCTCTCCCACCCTACACTTACCCTTTGCCTCAACTCTGACCCACATGCTCCTGAACTCTCCCTTACACCCAGCTTACCTTCTGCAGGATTGCCCTCCTGACCCACTTTCCCCACGCACCCTTCAGAGCCTGGTTCACATCATCCCTTTCTACCCTCCATCCCTACTCCCTGCCCTTCTGTGTCTTACCCCCGGGCTGGGGACAGCATTTATAATGTACTAGTCTGGCCCTATGGGTTGTTAAATTACTAAAATGCCTTCATCCCAGTTGGTGTATAGCCATTTCCCCAAGGCTCTTCTCCAGTGCTCTACCCTCTTCTGGAACACCCTGTACATGCCCCTAGTCCAGCAACCAAAGGGTTAACACATGGTCCTGCAAGGGTCTTGGAAATTTTGCTCTAACTGATATGTCTGGAATGCCTTTCTAAGCAATTTTGTTTGAGAAACCTGCTGTGTGTGTGTGTGTGTGTGTGTGTGTGTAGCAGGGGGGTGGAGGGGCTCCTTCCTCTCTGGTTGTCTGCATTCCTCCTTTCTTCCCCAGGCTCATGCAGGGCTGGGGCTGATGTCCTGGAGCCTCTGAGGCCTTGGAAGGTCATCTCCAGTGGGAATACAGGGAGTTTCCTGTGGGCCTGCTGCTCAGGATGGACCTTCACTGGGGGATTGAGCCAGCTCCAGCATTAGGGGTTCCCCGAACTGGGGAACAGGCTGAGAAAAGAGTCTGGAGTCTAATTCCACAAAGGAGTCAGGGAAGGCTTCCAGGAAGAAGGTATGTTTGGGCCTAGGAAGATGAGAAAACTGTTGGGTTAGATTTGGAAGAAAGGGACTCTGGTCTAGGTGGTAGGTACGACTAAGGCAAAGCAGAGGAGGCTGGAACGAGGCCACAGGGAATGTTGAGTTTACTACCTCGCTCTGGGCCAGAGCATTGGGCCCCCAGGTCCAGAGGGCCCAGGAAGTGGTCACACCACACTAGAGTACATCTGGGCATTGGGAGGAGTTTCCACACATGCCCTCCTAGGCCCTCGAATGTCTGGGAAAAGCCTGAAACTGAAGGCTCAGTTGTGCCAAAAGATCTTCTAACAGAGCTGGGGTCAGTGACTGGCCCTCAGAAAGCAGAATCTTGTCCCGATGCAGTGGGCAGGGGCATGCTGCTGGGCTGGACCTAGCCCTTGGGCAGAGCAGCCCCTCACCCCTCTGACCTGGACTCATTCACGGAAAACAGGTCTGACCCAGGGTTTGATGGACTGTCTGCACTGGAGAAGGAGTTTTCCACTAGGTCAAACGGTGCTGCTTCCCTGGAAAGCCCAGCATGTCTGCCCGCGGGTCCGGCCTGTGACTTAGGTTCATCAGCATCTTCCTAGCTAATGTGTCTCCCTCTGGACCGGGCAGGGACTGGGCCTTATTCATCTCTGTATTCTGAGTGCCTTTCACAGGACCAAGGATTGAGGAAAAAAATGAAAACATAGAAAAATACTTAAACACCTACCATGTGCCCAAACTATGCTGAACATTAACATACTGATCCTCAAAATGTTCCCTTTTTTGCAGATGAGGGAGCTGAGGCTCTAAGAGGTGAAGCTAATTTCTTCAAATCATATAAGAAAGGGCTGAGTAAGCATTTGAACCCCAAGCACAGGCCAATGCCTGGGATACCCCCAAGGGCGCTGACTGGTCAGAACTGCCCAGGTGGATTCTGTCTTCCTTCGCTGTGCTCCAGGTCCTCCAGGAAGTCCCCCCTGGTTAACCACACCTACCTCCACTGGCACTAAAGTCTCCTGCCCGTGTGCAAATCACTCCATGTGGCTGTGTTAACCTCAGGGCTGTTTTGTGATAAATACTTTTCCCCCAACAGTGAGCAATGGATTATTCACTGTGGTAGAGGCTCTCAAATCATTTCCCATGGATGAATGTGGTCCCTGTGTTCCATTTCCTCTTTCTCCCTCCCAAGACCCGGACAGCACCTGGAATTCCAGTACGCTGGTCAAAAAGCAAATTCTTATAGCAAAGAGAAGCCTAGACAATCCTGGGAGAGTTATTCCTTGCTGGGGATTGTCTTCCTGTTGGAGTCCAAGGACCAGTGCAGAACTGACATCACTAGGGAGGATGAAATCTCCGGTGACATCCCCAGGGGAAGCAGGAACATATTTCATAGTCATGACGCAGCCTGAATCCCACTTTGCCAGACTTGCAGAATCTCAGGCTTACCCCCGATTATCTGTGGTTGTGATAACTCAGGCAGAGATGGTCTCAACCAATGCCGTGCCTCTAGACAAATAACTGAGCTCTTGCTCTGTTGGGGCTGTTCTTAGTCCTTTACACGAATTGGCTCGTTTATTCCTCACAATAAACCTATAGGAAGGTGCTGTCACCACCCCCATTTTAAAGATGAGAAAACCAAGGCACAAAATCACACCGCTGGTAAGTGGCAGAGTCGGAACCTGAACCCAGGCCACCTGGGGGCACCTGCAGTGGAGACCCTAAAGGTAGCGGGGGCCACACAAGTCTCACAGGACTCAGCTTTGATTGGAATCACAGTCCTAACACCTTGGGAAACCAAACGCTTTTCCTAGCAGACTTCCTTTCCGGGATTTGGGCTGACCTTTTTTTTTTTTTTCACCCAGAAAAGAATTTGAGCTTTTTTTTCACCGAGAAAAGAATCTACAGAGGTTAAGTCTTGCTTGCCTTGAGACTAAAAATGAACTGGAGCTTCTCCCCAAAAGGGCCTGGTGATGCCCAGATGCTTGTACTTAATTAATCTACTAAGTTATCTTAAATTCCTAGGGATCTATTCACTATCGTCTCATCATTTACTCATACCCGCCTTGATCTGATAAGGATTAAAAGAGGCTTCTGGATACCTGAGAGAACTAGATGAGCTCCTATGAACATCACTTGGCCTCTTTACCTTAAATGGTCCTGGAAGTGCTTGTGGGTAAAAGAGCTTAAAGAAGAACAAATCCTGAAATGAGAGTTGGGCAGGGACAGGCAGACTCATCTTCTAGGCACTGTGTTCTGACAGTCTCACATCAATGCTGCCCAGGAAAGACTTGCATTGCACATTTTTTGCAGTGCTCTGCTCTCTTGTTAATTTTCAGCGGATCTCCAGCTGTTCCTCTGATGGCATTGTGTATCCACACAACTAACACAGAACGAAAGGCACTTGCCTTCCTATCTACACCTAACTATACCTGCATCTACCTGCACCTCTTTAACTACGAATTGCCTAGGTAGTTTAATTCTTTCTATCTACTATGAAGGGCAGTGTATAGAAAACGTTTCTCTCTCTCTCTCACTCACACACACACACACACACACACACACACTCTGTAGAACTATAGAATATGGAAAAATGACCGGAGAGACTGGGTAAAATATACAGTGTATTCCAGTTGTGGATGTTGGTAAAAGTGGGGTCTGCCTGTGGTTTCTATCACTTTTGCCCATATAGCAACATGGACATAACTGTCCTGCAGTGATAGAGCAATTATAATGATCATTCTTCATTTCTTCATTTATTCATTGAGTCTGCAAGCATTAACTGGCTCTTTTCTATGCTAGGCTAGTGTTAGGAAAACAGACATAAATTATAGACCTTACATAAAGCTACAGGAATCAAAACAGTATGGTATGGACACAAGGAGAGAGATCAATGAATACATAATAAAGAAGCAGATCTCCACATATATAGTCATCTGATTTCTGACAACGTGTTACTACAGTTTGGTAGGGAAATGATGGTCTTTTCAATATATAGTACTGAAGCAATTGGATATTATACTTGTTTGAATCTTTTGTGGACCCCGGAAAAGTATGTTCTTAAGCTATATGCCCATTCCTGTGCATGTGAACCTAGGTATGTGGGGGCTTTTGGTTGGATTCAGTCAAGGGACCCTTTGATTAGATCACATTTGATTAGATCACTTCAGTTAAGGGCCTTTGATTAGATTGAGGGACTCAGGGTGGGTCCTAATCCTTTTACTGGAGTCTTATAAAAACAGAGAAAGACAGCTTCCATTTTTACCCTGCCAAAGCTGAAGCAACAAGGCTCCCAAAAGGCTAGGCCCACAGAGCAGCTCGAAGCTGAAATAGACAGGTCTAGAGGAGAGGAGAGAAGGGAGAGAGGAGCGGGCTGCCATTATGCCCTCCCATGTGTTTGCCCACAGCTGAGCTTCCAGAGAAAGCATCTTTAGACGCTGCTGCCATGTGCCTGATCACCCTCAGCTGCAATTCAGTAAGACAGCATCTCTGATGATGCCTAGATTTGGACATTTTCACAGCCTTGGAACTGTAAGCTTTTACCCTAATAAATTCCTATTATAAAAGCCAACCCATTTCTGGTATATTGCATTGGCAGCCTTTAGCAAACCAAAACTGATATCCATAGGAAAAAAAAAGAACCTTGACTTCTACCTCACACTACTGGCCTAAGCATGAAAGATAAAAAAAGTTTCTAGAAGAAAACACAAGAAAATACCTTCATAAACTTGGGGTCGACAAAGATTTCTTCACAGTTCACAAAAAGCACTAATTATAAAAGAGAGGGTTGTTCAAATTAGGCTTCATTAAAATTTAAAACTTCTGTTCATCAAAAGACACCAATAATAATGAGACAAACCACAGACAGAGAGAGGATATCTGTAACACATACTTGAGAAAGGACTCATACCAGAGTATAAAGAATTCTTACAAATCAATAAGAAAAAGGCAGAAACCCAATTAAAAATGGCAGGAGATTTGAATAGGTACAGAAAAAAGAGGCTATTCAAATGGTCAATAAGAAGATGAAAAGGTGCTCAACAGCCTTACTCATTAGAGAAATAATTTTAAATTAAGTTTAACACACACAGCAGAATAACTGAAACAAAACAAAACAAACTGATAATACCAAGTGTTGGCAAGGGTGTGAGGCAACTGGAAGAAACTCTTGCACATTGTTAGCAGAAAGGTAAAGAGATACAAATACTTGGAAAATTAACTGGCAAAATCTTCTAAAGGCAAACACACATCTACCCTGTGACCAGAAATTCCACTCCTAAGAACATATCCTACAGAAATACATATGTATATCTGCCCCCAAACACAAGAATGTTCACAGAATTTTTTTTCATAATAGCAAAAAGCTGGAAACAACCCAAATGCCAACAACAAATGGAATGGATAAACTGTGGCATAGTCACATAAAAATTATTACACAGTAATAAAACAACAAAGTGTTGCTATAGACAACAATAGGGATGAATCTCACAGATGTAATAGTACAAGAAGGAAATCAGACACAACAGACCGCATACTGTATGATTCTATTTAATTGAAATATTATAACAGGTAAAATCAATTTTGTGGCATTAGAAATCAGAAGAGTGGTTACTTCTGGTGCGATAGGTGGGTATTGACTGGGAAGGGGTATGAGGGAGGTTTCTGGGGTGATAGAAAGGTTCTAGCTCTTGATCTGGTTACACATATATTACATGGGTATATATTTTTATGCCTATGTACAAACTAATCAGGTTGTACACTTACAATTTGTGCACGATATTGTATGCATATTATACCTCACTTGGGAAAAAAAGAAGACACAGACTTTATACTTGAAAAACACAAACAACCAGATAATGAGGTGTGGTGGAGGCCATGACAGAAAAAGGTCCTGAGTCCAGTTGGGAGGGGCTGACCGCTGAGGGTGAGGAGGGAGGGCTCACTAGGTAGACTTTAGAGACATGCACGCTGGGCTGTGAAGGATGAATGGGATTTCACCAAGCAGAAAGAGGCTCAGTGTGGGCCAAACGAGGAAGAAGTGGGGGGAGAACCTAAGGGAGTGGACAGACGTGTTGGGATGGCAGCAAGTACTGATGAGATACAGTACTGGTGCAGTATGTCTAAAATGACTAATTTCCCTCAAAACTGATGTTTTCCAGGCCTCACAATTCAAAACCATCCTCACTTGGGTACAAAACGAAATCTCTGCTATGTAAGCTCAGGGATTTTTAGCATTTACTCTCTCCTTCAACTTTCTTCCATTCCATCCTACAATTTTTGATAGAGATGTATTTTTGGTTGTTCTGGCAATTGCCTTTAACATTGTCAAATAATATATTTAAATGCAACTTCCTGGTCTGTCTGCTTTAGACAGTATCTATTCATTTCCTGCTATGAAGAATGAAGACATTTATACTCATTCTCTTCACCTCCCTTCCCTGCCCACCTCCAAATTTTTGTTAGTTATATATTATTACTTTTACATTTCAAGGTATATAACATTTACATTCTCTTCTACATTATAATTACACCTAATCTATAGGGTAATTCTAAAAATTGACATTAGTAAACATATTATCATTCCTTGTGAAATCAATGTGACTGGATGGAGAGAAGGAAATGTAAACCCACATTAATGAAATGTTGTCACCTGAAGATAATCTTCCATGAGTCAGGACCAATCAATCTTCCTTCAATGTTTTTATAGCTTCCTTCAGTTCTCCCTGAATTCCATGTCATCATCTTTTTTTGGATTCCTTTTTTAATTGACAGAAATGACTCCAGGAAGTGCTTTGTTCTTTATTTTCTATCAGAACATATAGGTGTCTGAATGATAAACTTTCTGAACTCCTGCAAATATAAAAATGCCTTTATTTTGCTCTCAAAGTTTGATGGGTATAGAATTCTTAATTCAAAAGCACGGTCTTCCAGAACTTTAAAAAAAAATTTTTTTTTGAGAAGATGTGGGTTTACAGAACAATCATGCACAGAATACAGAATTCCTAAATATCCACTTAATCAAGGGGTATCATTCTTAATGTGTTGTTGGATTTGATTTGCTAGCATTTTTTGCATCTATTTTCATGAGATATTAGTCTGTAATTTTCTTTTCTTGTGGTATCTTTATCTGTCTTTGGTATGAGGGTGATGTTGGCCTTGTAGAATGAACTAGGGAGCGTTCCCTCCTCTTCAATATCTTGGGAAATTTTGAGCAGGTTGGTGTAAATTCTTCTTCTAATGTTTGGTAGAATCCCCAGTGAAGCTATCTGGTCCTAGGCTTTTCTTTGTTGGGAAGTTTTTGATTATTGATTGAATTTCTTGCTAGGTATTGGTTTGTTGAGATCTTCTGTTTCTTCTTGAGTGGGTGTAGGTAGTTTGTGTGTTTCTAGGAGTTTGTCCATTTCATGCAGGTTATCTAATTTGCTGGCATACAGTTGTTCATAGTATCCTCTTATAGGCCTTTATATTTCATTGGGGTCAGTAGTACTGTGCCCCTTTTCATTTCTGATTTTAGTCATTTGGGTCCTCTTTCTTTTTATCCTCATCAGTCTAGCTAAAGTCTTGTCAATTTTATTGATCTTTTATTGATTCTATTTTCTAAAATTCTCTATTTCATGTATCTCCACCCAAATCTTTGTTATTTCCTTGGGTTTAGTTTGCTCTTCTTTTTCTAGTTTTTCCAGTTTCAACCAGTTATTTTATTTGAAAGCTTTGTTCTTTTCTAATGTAAGCATTTGGTGCTATAAATTTCCCTCTCAGCACTGCCTTTTTGCTGCATCCCATAAATTTTGATATGTGGTATTTTCATTTTGATTCACCTCAAGATATTTGCTAATTTCCCCTGTAACTAGTTCTGTAACCCATTTGTTGTTTAACAAAAAGAGCACATTATTTAATTTTCCCATATTTGTGAATTTTCAATTTCTCCCTCTATTATTGATTTTTAGCTTCACTCTGTTGTGGTCAAAGAAGATTTATTGCATGTTTTCAATATTTTTAAATTTATGGAATCTTGTTTTGTGACCTAACATATTGTCTATCCTGGAGAATGATCCATGTGCACTTGAGAAGAATGTGTGTTCTGTGGGGAGAAGTATTCTATATATGCCTGTTACGTCTAGTTGGTTTAGTATTGATCTTCTGTCTAGATGTTCTATCCATTATTGAAAGTGGTATATTAAAGTCTCCCACTATTAATGCAGAACTGTCAATTTCTCCTTTCAAATCTGTCAGTATTTGCTTCATATGTTTTGGGGCGCTGATGTTAGGTGCATATATATTTGTAACTGTTACATCTTCTTGTTGAATTTACCCCTTTTGCCCTTTGTAACTGTTTTTTACTTAAAGTCTATTTTTATCTGATATACTAGTTCTCTTTTGGTTACTATTTGTATGGTATATATATTTTTTCCATCTTTTCACTTTTTTATCTACTTATGTCTTTGCATTTAAGGGGAGTCTCTTGTAGACAGCAAATAGTTAAGTCATGCTTTTTTATCTAATCTGCCAATCTCTGCCTTTTGATGGGAGAATTTAATCCATTTGCATTTAAAGTCACTACTGATAATGCAGGACTTTCTCCTGCCATTTTGCTATTTAGTCTTTGTAGGTCTTATACCTTTTTTGTCCCTACTTTCATATTTATTTGATTTTTTTGTATTTTATCATATCGAGCCTCTTTTCATTTCTATCTGAATATATTTTTCATATATTTCCCTTGTGGTTACCATGGGGCTAAAATTTAGCATCCTAAATATATAATAATAATATTTGACTTGATATCAACTTCACTTCAATAGTATACACAAACACTGTTTTTATGCCCCTCTGTTACCCTGCCTTTTTTCATGCTTGCTACAGATTACATCGTCATGCTTTTATATATTCAAAATCATAGATTTACCATTACTTTTTAGCACCTGTAGGAAGCAAGAAGTAGAATTACATACCAAAAAAAATACAATAGGGGAAGCGGGTGTGGCTCAGTGGATAGAGCCCCTGTTTACCATATGGGAGGCCCGGGTTCGCGTCCCGAGGCCTCCTTGTGAGGGCAGGCCGGCCTGAGCGGTGCGGTGGGCTGATGCAGCAGCCTCATGGCAGGAAGCGGGTGCGGCGCAATGGATAGAGCACCCGTTTACCATATGAGAGGCCCCGGGTTCGCTTCCCGGCGCCTCCTTGTGAGGGCAGGCTGGCTCGCGCGGCGCCGTGGGCTGACGCGGCAAGACCTCACAGCAAGGGGGAGATAAG
>JAQZBX010070939.1:0-15329 GCA_029593785.1 Cabassous unicinctus
TATATATATATTTTTATTTTACCAGGAGGTCCCGGGGATCGAACCCAGGTCCCTCCATATGGCAGACGGACGTTCAACCATTTGAGCCACATCCGCCCCCTGTTCCTTGCTCTTAAAGAGCTTACAGTTTAGTTAGAAAAATGATCATAAAATAAGTGATAAATACCTCATCAGTAGAAAAAACAATGTGCTGCTGGGGAAGTATATCTTTTCTCATTGGTATAGCTAGGGAAGACTTCATCTGATTTGGGCCATAATTGATGCTTTGAATTTCACTGGAGAGAGTGAGAGCATAAGTAAAGGCCCCAAGTATTTGTGAGAAAGAAGGATGTATTTGGTGATCATCAAGTAAGAGAAGAGTGATAGCTAAATCTAGAGAGTAAGATTGGGGCCAACATAAGGTTGATTTTCAGTGCCAGAGCAAGGTGTACAGATACACTTAACTCATTTCTTCAGTCATCAATTCTTGAATGCCTGTATATTCCAGACAAATGTGATGGGGGACACAAAGATGATATCTCCTGCTCTCAAGGTACTAGAGAAAACAGACATGGAAACAAATAATTGTAGTATTGTGTAAGTGTGTGTTAAGTACCCTGGTGACACAACAGGCTGGGGAAATCATTAACAGAGGAGATGTTTGAGTTCGTTCTTGAGGATTAAGTTTAAATTCAACAGATAGTCAAAGTCTGTTAGGAAGAGAAGAGTGATCTAGCAAAATGAAAGATATGCAAAGACTTAGAGGCATTGGGCACAGAGCATGGAGCATGGAGCTTTCCAGTAACTGTAAGAAGTTGTGTATGACTGAGGATAGGTTAAAATTAGAGGTGTGGCAGTGAGTGATTAGGTTGAAGAGGCCTTTTGTAATAGCATGATAAGAATCTTGGGCTTTGGGGAGTCATTGAGAGTTTTTGTTTGTGTCTTTGTTTTAACTTTTTATTTTGAAAGACTTTCAAACTTACAGGACAGTTACAAAACTAATTCAAATCAATACAGAGAACCCCAGCATATTTGGGTACCCCCACCCAGATACCCAGATCCATCAATTTTAGCATTTTGCCACATTTGTTATATCATTATATCCATCCAACCATCCATCCATCCATCCACCATCCATTGATCAGGTCATTTTCTGAACACTTGAGTAGAGGTTGTATACATTATGTTCTTCGAACACTTTCCTAAGAACAAGGATATTCACTAATGTAACCACTTTAAATTCAGTTATCACATTCAAGAAATTTAACATTGATATAAAGCTTATAGCCCCTATTCCAATTTCTTCGTATTCCCAGTAATGTCCCTTTGAGCCTTTTCTCCTGCCTTGTTCAGTCCCATCCCGGATCATGTATTACATTTAATTGTCATTGTCTCTTCAGTTGCACTTTTTTTTTTCCCCTTAATTGTGGGAACATAAACTTTCCCATCTTAAACACTCCCAAGCATACCATTCAGTGGGATTAATCACATTCACAGTATTGTGGAGCCCTCACCACCTTCCTTTACTAAAACTTTCCCTTCTCTCCAAACAGATACCCCTACACCTATTATGCATTAAATCTCCATTCCGCCTGCCTCCTGTCCCTGGCAATCTATACTCTAATTTCTGTCTCTATGACCTTGTGTATTCTGCAATATTTTCTTTGTAATAACCATGAGTCTTAAATTTAACATCTTGTCTACAACGATCTTGTTTGCTGGAGACCAACTTAACTTTAATAGTATACACAAATTATGTTCCTATTCCCCTTAGTCCCCCCACCTTTATGTAGTTCTTGTCACAAATTACATGTTTATACATAATGAGTCTAAAATCATTGATTTTTCATTACATTTTATGCATTTGCCTTTTAAATTCTATAGGAAGTAAAAAGTGGAGTTACAAATAAAAAATACAATACGATAGCATTTATATTTCCCCATGTCATTACCCTCACTGGATATCTTTATTACTTCATGTGACTTTAGTCAATTCTTTCCTTTCAACTTGCAGAACTCTCTCTAGCATCTCTTGTAGGGCTGATCTAGTGGTGACGAACTTTCTCAGCTTTTGTTTATCTGGGGATGTCTTAATTCCTCGTTCATTTTTGAAAGACAGGTTTTGCTGTATGTAGAATTCTTGGTTGGCAGTTTTTTGCTTTTAGCATTTTAAATATGTCATCCCGCTGCCCTTTTTTTCATATTTTTTATTAATTTTTTTTTAATTAGAGAAGTTGTGAACTTACCATTATATATAACATGCAAAATTTTCATACATCACCCCTTTACCAACACCTGGCATTGCTGTGGAACATTTGTTATAGATTATGAAAGAACAGCACAAAATATTACTACTAACTATGGTCTATAGCTTACATTTGGTATATTTTTTCCATACACCCCCTTTTATTAATACTGTGTATTAGTATTGTACATTTGTAGTTCATGGGAGAATACTCTCATATTTGTATTGTTAACCACAGTCCATCATCTACCACAGGGTTCGTTGTGTTATACAGTCCCATGCCTTGTAGAGTCCATCCAAAGTGTACACTCAGTGGCTCCCAGATTCATCACAGAGTTGTGCAGTCATCGCCTCAGTAAATTTTTGAATGTTTTCCTTAGTCCAAAAGAAAAAAATCCCATATCCCCCTATTATTACTCTTAGCATTGATATAGTACCTTCTTTGACATTGATGCAAGAATATTACAATATTGCTATTAACTATAGTCCATAAGTTACATTAATTGTATTTTTCCCACCTTGTAATAGTGACGTACATTTGTTCTAGATCATAGAACATTCTTGTATTTGTGCTATTAACCACAATACTCATCCATCACCAGGTTCACTATGTTATACTTCTGTAGGTTATTTTCTAGCTTTCTTTCAGTTGAAATTTATGTCCCTAGACTACGGCTTTCAGCCACAATCACATTTATAAACCAGACATGTTAGTTATACTCACTATAATGTGTTACCATCAATTCTATCCATTTCTACACTTTTTACAGTCAAGCTAAGTAAAAATTCTACATATATTAAGCATCAGTACTCCTTTTAACCCTCATACTATCTCCTAGTAACCTATACTCTAGATTTTAACTTCATGTGTTTATTCTTAGTATTTAATTCATATTAGTGAGACCATACAATATTTGTTCTTGTGTGTCTGGCTTAATTCACTCAGTATAATGTCCTCAGGGTTCATCCATGTTGTCATATGTGTTTCAATTTCATTTCTTCTTACAGCAGCATAGTATTCCATTGTATGTATATACCACATTTTGTTTATCTGTTCATCAGTTGATGGACCGTTGGGTGGTGTATTAGTCAGCCAAAGGGGTGCTGATGCAAAATACCAGAAATCGGTTGGTTTTTATAAAAGGTATGTATTTGAGGTAGAAGTCCACAGTTACCAGGCCATAAAGGGTAAGTTTCTTCCCTCACCAAAGTCCATTGCCGCACGTTGGAGCAAGACAGCTGCCGACTTTTGCCAGGGTTCAGGTTTCTTGGGTTCCTTTCTTCCCGGGGCTCTGTTTGTCTCTGGGCTCAACTCCTCTGTTTCCTCCACAAGGTCAGCTGTAGACTATGAGGCTCTCTAGGCTTTGCCTCTCTCCACAAGGCTAGCTGTAGACTCTCAGGCAAACGGCTCATGTCTTTTCCCGGGGCCTTCTTTCCTTCCTCACGACCAAGTTCTCTTACTTCCCGGGACTCCAGCTCAGGACTCCAACATCAGAACTACTACAACTCTGTCCTTTGCCATGCCTTTTGTATTTGATTCCCCACCCACCAAGGGGTGGGGCTCAATGCCCTACTGACGTGGCCCAATCAAATCCCTAATCATAACTTAATCATGCCCAGATTAACAGACCAGTTTACAAGCATAATCCAATATCTATTTTTGGAATTCATAACTATATCAAACTGCCAAACTGCTACAGGTGGTTTCCATCTTGGGGCAATTGTGAATAATGCCTCTATGAACATTGGTGTGCAAATATCTGTTTGTGTCCCTGTTTTCAGTTCTTCTGGATATAATCCTAGTAGAGGGATTGCCGGGTCATGGGGCAGTTCTATATTTAGCTTCCTGAGGAACCGCCAAACTGTCTTCCACAGAGGCTGCTCTATTCTCCATTCCAAACAGTAGTGAATGAGTGTTCCTGTTTCTCCACAATCTTTCCAGCACTTGTAGTTTTCCTTTTTTTTTTTGATGATGGCCATTCTGTAAGGTGTGAAATGGTATCTCATTGTAGTTTTGATCTGCATTTCCCTAATAGCTAGTGATATTGAACATTTTTTCATGTGCTTTTTGGCCATTTGTATATCCTCTTTGGAGAAATGTCTATTCAAGTCTTTTGCCCATTTTTAAAATTAGGTTGCTTGTCTTTTTATCATTGAGTTGTATGATCTCTTTATATAACATGGATATCAAACCCTTGTCAGATGTGTGAGTTTCCAAATGTTTTCTCCCATTGAGTAGGCTGCCTTTTTACCTTCTTGACAAAGTCCTTTGAAGCACAAAAATGTTTAGTTTGGGAAGCGGGTGTGGCTCAGTGGATAGAGCCCCTGTTTACCATATGGGAGGCCTGGGTTCGCTTCCTGAGGCCTCCTTGTGAGGGCACGCCGGCCTGAGTGGTGCAGTGGGCTGATGCGGCAACCTCACGGCAGGAAGCCGGTGTGGCACAATGGATAGAGCACCCGTTTACCATATGAGAGGCCCCGGGTTTGCTTCCCGGAGCCTCCTTGTGAGGGCAGGCCGGCTCGCGGGGCCCCGTGGGCTGATGCAGCAAGACCTCACAGCAAGGGGGAGATAAGCAGACACAGAGAAGACACGCAGCGAATGGACACAGCAGCACAAGCAGCAAGGGGGGGATAAATAAATAAAATAAATAAATCTTTAAAAAAAAAAAAAAAAAAGTTTAGTTTGAGGAGGTCCCATTTATCTATTTTTTTCTTTTGTTGCTTTTGCTTTGGATGTAAAGTTTAAGAAACCACTGTCTACCACAAGATCTTGAAGATGTTTCCCTACATTTTCTTCTAAAAGTTTTATGGTTCTAGCTTTGATATTTAGGTCTTTGATCTATTTTGATTTAATTTTTGTATAAGGTATGAGGTAGAGGTCCTTTTTCTTTCTTATGGATATGGACGTACAGTTCTCCCATCACCATTTGTTGAATAGAATGTTCTGGTCCAGCTGGGTTTTGTCAAAAATCACTTGACCATAGATGTGACGGTCTATTTCTAAACAGTCAATTTGGTTCCATTGGTCTATATGTCTATCTTTATGCCAGTATCATGCTGTTTTTACCCTTGTAGCTAGGTAATATGATTTAAAGTCTGGAAATGAGAGTCCTCCAACTTTGTTCTTCCTTTTTAAGATGTTTTTAGGTATTTGGGACCCTTCACCCTTCCAAATAAATTTCATAATTGACCTTTCCATTTCTTTAAAAAAGGCTGTTGGGGGAAGTGGATATGGTTCAAGCAATTGGGCTCCCGCCTACCACATGAGAGGTTCCTGGTTCGTTTCCCAGTGCCTCCTAAAGAAGACAGCGAGCTGACGCCATGGGCAGGTGTGGCAAGCTGTCACAACAGGATGACGCAACAAGAGACACAAGAAGAAAAACAATGAGAGATAAACAAAGCAGGGAAGGAGGTGGCTTAAGCAATTAGGCACCTCCCTCCCACATCGGAGGTCCTGGGTTCAGTTCCCGGTGCCTCCTAAAGAAACAAGGAAGACGAACAGACATAGCAAGTGCAAACAGTGAGGGAGTGGGGAGAAATAAATAAATAAAATGAATCTTTAAAAAAAAGCAAGACTGTTAGAATTTTTATTGGGATAGCATTGAATCTGTAAATCAATTTGGGCGGAATTGACTTTTTTTTTTAAACAATTTATTGAAGTATATCATTCATACATGAACATACATAAACTATAAATGTTCAGTAAACATTGTGATCTTACAAAACAAACGTGCATAACATCATACAGGACTCTCACACATCACCCCATCACAAACACTTTGCATTGTGAAACATTTGTTAACAAATTGTGAAAGAGCATCGTCAAAGTATCACTTCTAACTATAGTCCACATGTTACTCCCCTATACTTTTTTTTTTAAGGATTTATTTATTTACTTACTTACTTTTATCCATTCTTACCCCACCCCCATCCCCGTTTTTGCTGTTTTTGTGTCCGTTTGCTGGGCAACTCTCTATGTCTGTTTCCTGCCCTCTCTTCTCATCCTTCTCTTTTCTTCACTGGGATTCAATCCTCAGAACCTCCGCTGTGGGAGAGAGGCGTCCTACTGCCTGTGCCACTTTAGTTCCTGGTTTTTCAGCACGTCTCGTCTTGGCTCTCCCTTGTGTCACTCTCCTTTTATGTCATCATCTTGCTGCGTGGCTCATGGAGCACCCACGTGCAGGACCTGGGGGGCTTACCCACTTGCGGGGGCTGATGGTGCCCCCGTGCATGGGGCCTGGTGGCCCACGTGCCTTCTATATTTTTCTTTTTTTAATTTTTACCGGGAGGTCCCAGGGATCGAACCCAGGTCCCTCCATATGGGAGACGGACGCCCAACCACCCGAGCCACATCCGTCCCCTGCTATATCTCTTAAGGTTGACCAAACATACCCCAAGTTACAGTCTTTTCCCATACAGGATGGTCATATAATAAATCAGGCTTAGTTTATCACCATCATTCTAAAAACCAGACCTAGAGAGAAAAACTAGGTCTGGGGACACATGCTTGGTTTCTAATATAGCGAATGTTTAGCTTACCCTGATTATCACAAAATCAGGACAGCGAGAATATTTGCAACGTAGCCTTTTTCTTGATTCTTTGCTCACCTTCCTACTGCAGTCCTTTTACTGTTTAATGGAGTTTTGAGAAAGATATTTCTGTCAGTTCTTTCTGTGTTCAAAGTTTCTGTTGGGGTATGGAGCCCTGAAGCATCTCTCACTTTGCCATCTTGGTCAGGGCGGGGCCCATTGAAGAGTTTTTTGTTGTTCAAATCTATGTCTCAGAATGATCAGTGTGGTAGAAATGTGGAAGTTATTTTTGGAGGGAGCAGGTTAGGGGAAGGAGAAGAAATCAGTTTGGAGATATTGCAGTAGTTTAGGAGAAAGATTATGAGGACCTGAGCTAGGGCAAAGACAGTGAGATTGGAGAAAAGTGAGCAGTTATAAAAATATTAAATAGCGGTGCTCTCACTTATTTGTGTTTTGCCCTTTTTATTCCTCTCTTTAATTCATTTACTTACACATTCATCAAGATTTACTAAGTATGTAATCTTTGTTTATTCATTCTTTTCTTCTTCAAATACTTGTGACTTCAATATGTCAGGCACTTTTCTAGGACCCAGGAATTTAGCAATTAACAAGACAAGATCCTTGCTCTCGTGGAGTTTACTTTATAATGGGGGGAAAGCAGACAATAAGCGAGTAGCAAGCAAACATGATTAACTCCAGATCATGAAACCAGATGGTGATGAGTGTTTTGAGGAAAATAGACAGGGTGATGTGATAGAGAATGATTAGAGGAAAGGGGTTACTTTCAATAGGGTGGTTATGGAAAGCCTCTGAGGAGGCAATAGTTGAATCAAGACCTGAATGATAAAGATCTAGCTATTTAAAGATTTGAAAGCAGACATGTTTCAAGTGGAGGGAGAAGCAAATCTATAGGAATGAACTTGGCATGTTCAGGGAACAAAAAGAAGGTGTAGCTTAGTGGTTGAGTGCCTGCTCTGTATGTATGAGGTCCTGGGTTCAATCCCTGATCCTAAAAAAAAAACCCAAAAACCTGATATAACTGGAGCATCAAAGTAGATGGTGAGGTGGGATGAGAAAGGGAGGCAGATGTGAGATCATAGAAGTTCTTATATGCAAGGGAATGCTCCCTCTACGGCTTTGTTTCGGTCTGAATTTTATTCTGCTTATAAAGGACTCCAGTAATAGTATTAAGACTCATCCGGATTGAGGTGGGCCACACCTTAACTGAAGTAACCTTATTAAAGGTCCTACTTAAAATGGGTTCACACCCACAGGAGTAGATTAAGTTTAAGAACATATTTTTCTGGTGTACATACAGCTCCAAATCACCACAGATGATTTTCCCAGTTCCTTTGGATTCTTCTGTAGCATCACCCCCCCATGTTTGTTCTAAAGAGATTTACTCAGTCTCTGAGTATTTCCAGAGCATCTACTTTTTGTCTAGTGCTGGATGTGACGTGTGAGGAGGATGCTGAAGGAGTACGCTATTATCCTTGTTTTCAACATTGTTAGCATTATTCATCTAACATTTATTGAGCATATTATATGCCAGATTATGTGCTAGTTCTCTGAAATACAAGATGAATAATATTTAAAAGACAACTTCAAACCTGCTAGAATGGTGTAATGGCTTGAATGGAGTTCCTCCAAATGATATATGTACACCTTACTTGGAATAAGGGTCTTTGCAGATATGACTAAGGTAAGAATCTTGAGATGAGACCATCCTGGAATAGGGTGGGTCCTTAATTCAGTGATGAGTGTCCTTATAAGAGACAGAAGAGAGGAATACAGGGACACAAGAAAAAAAGTCACATAAGACAGAAGCAAAGATTGGCGTTATTCTGCCACAAACCAGGGAATTCCAGGAGCCAGTGAAGCTGGAAGAGGCAAGGGAGGATTTTCCCCTAAAGCCTTCACTGTTGTTTTAAACCACCAAGTTGTGGTAATTTGTTACAGTACCCTTAGGAAACTAATACAGAGGGATGGGGGAAAAAAAAAAAAGACAGTAAGAAGAGCTGGCAAGGATATGGAGAAATTTGGAGCTCTCATATATTGCTGGTGGGTATGTAAAATGAAGAAGCCACTTTGGAAAACAGTTTGTCAGTTCCTTAAAATGTTAAACATAGTTAGCATGTGGTCCAGCAATTCTACTCCAAGATATATGTCCAAAAGAATTGAAAACAGGTGTTCAAACTAAAACTTGCACATGAATGTTTGTAGCAGCATTATTTATAATAGCCAAAATATGAAAACAACCCAAATGCTAAACAACTGATTAATGGATAGATAAAATGTGTATATCCATACAATGGAATATATTATTTGGCAATAAAAAGGAATGAAGTTCTGATACATGCTACACTGTGGGTGAATCTCAAAAACATGTTAAGTAAAAGAAAACAGTCACAAAAGGCTACATATTATATGACTTCATCTTTATGAAAGGCCCAGAAAAGACAAATCTATAGAGTTGGAAAGTAGATTAGTGGTTGCATAGGTGTGAGGATGGGAATGGGGATTTGCACCAAATGAGCACAAAGATTATTTTTGGGGTGATGGAAATGATTTAAAATAAGATGGTTGCACAACTCTAAATATACTAATAATCATTGAATTGTACACTTAAAAATGGATGATATATGTCAACAAAGCTTTTAAAAAATCTTTGGGCAAAATGATTACAATCTAATGCTGGGGACAGACCAAGAAACAAGTATAAATAGTAATAAATATGATCTTAGAGGTGTGGCAAATTGCAAATTTCTGTGGGAGAACAGAGGAGGAAAGGATTTACTCTGAGGAGCTCTACTAGACCATTAGCTCCTTGTGTGGGAACTGTGATTTATTTATTTTTTTATTTTTGTATCCCCAGTCTACAGTTTCACATATAGTATATGATCCGTTAATAGTTGCTAAATGAAGCATGAATGAATGAATTTGGAGAATGTCCCACAAAGGAGGTGATATTTGTGCTCCTTAAAGGATGACAGAAGTAAGCTAGACAGTGAAAGTAAGGGGAGAATTCTAGGGAGAGGAGACAGCAGCAGCCAAAGCACTGAGGTATGGAAGGGGATGTTAGAGATGATAGGTGGTTCAGTGTGGCTGGAGTATAAGCCATTTGGTGGAGATTTTGGTGAGATAGGTAGCTGGTTGGGCTAGATTATGAAGAACCTGTGTGTCATACTGAGGAGTTTGGACTTTAACCTGAAGGCAATAGAGAGTCATCAGAGTTTGTTGATGTAGGGGAATGATGAGTCAGATGTGTGTTTGATAAAGATCACTGTGGCTGCTCATCTGTTATGAATCAGTTCTGGCAAGATTAGAAATCACTTTGGAGGCCACTTCAATAATCCAGGAGGGAGTAAGGGATAAAATCTGAACTAAGGGAATAAAAATTCAGTGGAGAAGTCATAGGCAGGTAAATATAATCATACATGGACAGCCCAGACTATAAAGGCTTTAGGAGTTCAGAGAAAGGATAGTTTTGGAAGGCTTCCTGGTGGAGATGACATCTGGGTTGGGTCTTTAGGGATGGGCAGAAAAGTACAGAGGGTATAAGAAGCTGCAGTGCATATAGAGGAGAGAGAGGGAGAGAAGGGCCAGGTGGGGAGGAAGCCAGGCTGAGAAATATGAATTTGGGATAGGAATTGAAGAACTTAAGAAGCAAATTTCAGGTGCCCACAGATTTGATAATTGTTGAATGCGGATGGGTATGGGGGCGTGAAATGACATTAACCTATTCTCTGTACTTTTGTGTTTATTTGAAAAGTTATTAATACATTAAAAAAGAAAGGTTCCCAATTCAGCTGGCCTGGAGTGTGTGCATTCTGGTGATGGTAGGAGAGGTTGGGATGGGAGGCAGGCAGCAATCCACAGCCAGCATCTACTTTAACTTCACTGCCCAAAATGTGCTGCCCTTGTTGGACCTTACAGCTTTGCTAAGCATATCCCAGGTCTGTGTGACCCCCAGCTGATTTATATATGACCTTGAAGAGTCTGAAAGGTGTAGTTCTACTTTCTTAGCCTTGAATTCTTGACAGGCCTAAGGAGGTGGGGAAGAATGTGAACAAGGAGAATGGGGAACTACAAATATGGGTAGCCTTTGGAACCTTGGACTTCACTTGTTATACTAATCAGCACACCACAGTATCTATTTCCTACCAGATAGAGGCAGCCAGCCTGGGGTTGTACTGTATTCTTGCCAGGTTCAGGAGCTAGCTAATCTCTCCTTTCTGCTTATACAGTATTTTACTTATAATAGATAGTTGTCCTTATATTATACTATGTTTTATGGTCTGTCTCCCCCACCCCCTGGACTATTAATACTTCAAGGGCAAAGGTTGGGGCTTATTCATCTCTAATGTTTTGTGAAAGAAAAGTCTCTAGCTACATGTTTGGTCAGTCTCTAATGTGGAGGGATCAACTGAGACCTCTGAAATGCCACGTTGCTCAGCCAAAGGGATGTGAGGTATGGGGTTCCAGAGTTTAGGGCTCTTTACAATTAGCAGGTACTTGACGCTAGAGCAGGATGCCGTTCCCTGGCAGTGATGGATGTTCTTGATGTATGCATAGGGTTGTCACTTGGTCAATTTTCATTCATTTAAGTTAGTAGTGCCCTGTTATATCACCCTTCACCACAGAAGGCATTTTGCTTTTTCTTCTGGTAACTAATGAATACTAAAGTAGTATAGGAGTCAGATTTGGTGTGCATTATCATAGCATTTTAACTTTAGGAAACCTTGAAAGTCATCTAAGCCAACACCCCCATTTTATACATAAGGAAGCTGAAACAAAAAGAGAAGTACCCTATTCATTGACATATAGCAAGTAAGCAGCTGTGCCAAATTAGGATCTACGACTGGTTTTCTTTTCTTTGAGAAGGGTAGTTATTCCCCTGAAACCACTTCATAAGGTAAAATCCAAGGAAATAAGACATACCACGTGGGCTAAATTTCATTGTCTCTCCCACCCACCATGTTCTCCTAGTGGACAGAACCATTTGGGGGAAAACAGAGTATCTAAATGTAGCAACAAAATAGCCTCCTTTTTCACTCTTTCTTCTCTAATCCTACTTTATTTTTCTTCATGGCACCTCTACCAGAAATCATTTCATATATCTATTTATTTACATGTTTGTCTTCTGCATTAGGTGAGTTTTATAAAGGAAGGGAGTTTGTTTTATGCCTCTCTTGTGATTGAATGAATGAGTAAATGAACAAATGAAAGAATGAACAAAAATATTTATTGGGTTATCTTCAAGATGCCCGGCACTTGCTTTCCTTGACTTTGAAATTTTAGGTCAATGACATGTTTGGGTTTGATCATTTATTGAGCCATTTAAATCCTTCTTGAACACAGAACGCACGTTATTGTCAAATGAACATAATCTACTCACTATAAGTAATAGTTAAAATTATATTTTTTTGTGTGGGTTTAGGCAGTGTGAGATTTAGTGTGAACCCGAGTCTCATTCTGCTTGATCAAATAGGCCCAGTAGAGAAGAAAATCTCAAAAGCACCAGAGCAATGTGACTTGGCAGCTGCGAAGAGTACTTGGTCCATAGCTGTGGGGAGAAAGCAACACCCAGGGCTGACTTATCTATTAGTTACAGTAGGCCCAGTGCCTAGGGGCTTACTAAAATGTTTTCTTTTAAAATCAAAAGAAAAAGTGGATAGAATCCAGCTTGAATTCTATTAGTCTTTATACCAATGCAGTCGTAATATATATATTTAATGGTAGAAAGGGCCCACAAAGGTAAATGTGCCTAGAGCCCAGAAAATCATAAAGTGACTGTGGCAGGACTGAGGCCATCTTGTTAAAAATGCATATTCTGATTCAGGAGGTCTGGGATGGTATCTGAGATTAAGTTTTCAGGGTGCTGATACTGTTGTGGACCACACTTTGAATAGCAAGGCAGTAAAGGATGTTTGTGTCTTCGATGAATGGGATTAGTCTAAAGAATCTCCCTGAAGCCAGGAGGATTTGGCCAGGGTTTTCCAGGAAGGCAAAATGTGGTTTGGTGGAAGAGATCGGGCTTAAGGGACAAAATAACAAGCCTGTTAAGATGTGGAGACCACTGAGTATAAGATATTTCTGGAAAAAAAAAACAAAACAACAAAAGATATTTCTGGGAGATAGGAGGCATGTTTGTGGGGATACAATGGTGGGTCCCTGAATCTTTTGCACCTGAGAAAGTATTGCAACCAACCTCTGGTCGTTTTCCAAGTTTTGGAGTGTTTTCTTGCCCTCTGCTTGCTATTTTTGGTTTAATTGTTCAAATCTGGGTTTAGGTAGTTTGGCATGACAAGGAGTCTTGTGTGATCCTAGGAGAGGAGTGATTGGCTGGCATTAAAACATTGGTGTGTGTATCTTAGGAATTGGATATGGCCCATCTATCAGTACCTTTGCCCTGAGAGCCTACCTATTAATTAGCTACCTGGGCTCTGGAAAGGGTGTCTTTGGACTGGGTTAGTGTTTGGTCCCAAATGAATAAACTCATTAATGAGGGAACAAATAATGATGTCTTTCCAGATGCTATAGGTTAATTATAGCTATAGTTTACAGCCTTCCTTATTTTTCCACTTGAGCAAGAAGACTGGTTTGTATGTAATTTAAATAACTTTGCAGTTCAGAAGTCAAATATTAAAGCCAGATCATCTCTTTTAGAATTTGTACTACCCTGTAAGGTGCTAAATGATCCTTTATGCCCCAGGTATAGTTAACAGCATTAACATTGGCTTTCTAAGCTGCTTTCCCTGAGGCCCTGAAAGCATTCATACATGAAAACATTCAGTTCCCCAGCCTCTCATAGTAGTATATAAATTCTGCCCACTCTCCCAGGAGGAAAGGCAATGAAATCACTTGGTCATTTCAAATGTGCTTAGCCACACAGCCCTACAATGAAATCAGAAGCCTTATTCTCTCTGTTTTCCAGATGGAGAAACTAAGGCACATATAGTAGCATACTTTGCCTACTGTCTCATTTAGAGGCACACCATGCCTGGCCCAGTTCTCAGGACTTGTCTTGCTTCCTTAGATATGTTTTTTTTGACATTTATTTCCCTGGACTCCTCCCTTGTGTCAATTGAATATTCCTTTCCCAGATGCTTATTAGTTATTTTTCAAGTGTTTGTTTAGTCTCTGATTTAAGCATCTCCAGATGGGGTGCTAGTTTATTATAGCATACCCTCTTGGAGGGAATTCTGCTCAATTCCACAAGTACTCATTTAGTGGTTAATAGATGCTCAGTCCTGTACTCTTCTCCTTGGAAGACCCAAAAGCAGTGTAAAGTGTATTTTGGCTCTGGGGTAACTCCTTGGTTTATGGGGTGGGAGCAAGATAGACATAAGCAGGGCTAGGACTTGGTGTAGGGCAAGCAAGGCACTAGGGCACAAAACTTTGATGCACTAACTCAAGATCATGCCAATACAGAATCCTTAGTCCTGGTCATGGACTTAAGAAGCAGAGCACTTGAAAAGTATGTCTAAAATAACATAAGACTATGAACTAGTGGTATAAAACAATGCTTCTCAAATTTATTGTGCATACATATAACGCGTAGGTCCTATTAAAAAGCAGGTTCTGATTCCGTAGGTCTTGTGTGGTACCTGAGATTCTGCATTTCTAACAAGTTCCCAGATGATGCTGATACTCCTTAGGCCATGCTTTGAGTAGCAAGGAGAAAATCCATGCTGGCAAAAGCAGAGGGCCAAATTCACTAGGCTAGGGGACCAGGGGAGGTTTCCCTAGGAAAGGTGAAGTTGGAGCTAAGTTCTCAAAGGTAAGTTGGATTTGGATAGGAGTGAAAGAAGAGAAAGGATGAACTAAATAAGAAGAATAAATGCATGGAGTTAAAACCTAGAGCAGGGGTTCTTAACCTTTTTTGTTCCATGGACTCCTTTGCCAGTCAGGTGAAAACCACGGACCCCTTACTAAGTCCACACTATACTGTGTTATTTAATAAATATATCAGACCCATACCAACATGTGTCCACATTTTTAAAAATTTCAATTCAAGCTCACGGACCCCTGGTTAAGAACCCCTGACCTAGAGTATAGGTTATTAGGAGAAAAGAGGAGGGCTATGAAGGAGTACTGATGCTTAATGTATGCTTAATTAACTTGACTGTAAAAGTGTGGAAATTGATAGAGTTGATGGTAACACATTATAGTGAGTAGCAGCTGGTTTATAAATGGGATTGTGGCTGAAAAGGGTAGTCTAGGGATGTAAATGCCAATTGAAAGAAAGCTAGAGAATAATCTAGGGACTGGATAACACAGTAAACCCAGAGGTGGATGAGAATTGTGGTTGATAGTACAAATGCAAGAATGTCCTTCTGTGAATTAGAATGGATGCATGTCACTATTGCAGGGTGTTGGGATTGTAGAGAAGCATGGGAAAAATAAAACGTAACGTAACCTATGGACTATAGTTAACAGCAATACTGTAATATTCTCGCATCAATTCCAAAGATGTACAGTGTTAATAACTGGGGGGTGGGGGTATGGAAAAAATATGGCAAACATATGCTGTGGACCATATTTAGTGGTAATAGTCTAATGATATTATCTC
>JAQZBX010070940.1:0-15400 GCA_029593785.1 Cabassous unicinctus
CTGATGTGGGAGAGTGGCATCCTACCACCTGTGCCACCTTAGTTCCTGGTTTTTTGGCATGTCTCATCTTGACTCTCCTTTGTGTCACTCTCCTGTTATGTTATCATCTTGCTGCGTGGCTTGCAGGGCCTGACGGCACACCTGCACATGGGGCCTGGCAGTGCACCCACGCACGGGGCCTGGGGGACTCAGCTGCTCATGGGGCCTGGAGGCCCGCGAGCCTTCTACATTTTTCTTTTTTTAATTTTTACTGGGAGTTCCTGGGGATTGAACCCAGGTCCCTTCATACGGGAGACGGACACCCAACCATTTGAGCCACATCTGTCTCCCTGCTATATCTCCCAAGGTTGACCAAAGATACCTAGAGTTCCAGTCATTTCCCATACAGGATAGCCATATAATAAATCAAACTTAGTTTATCACCAGCATTTCAAAAACCAGACCTAGGAAGAAAAACTAGGTCTGGGGACACATGCATGGTTTCTAATATAACGAATGTTTAGCCTACCCTGATTATCACAAAATCAGGACAGAGAGAATATTTGCATACATTAGTTTCTTAATTTTGACAAATGTACCACAACAATGTAAGATAATGACAATAGGGGCAACTAAGACTGGGTGAGGGGTGTATGAGCAAGATACTTTCTGTGCTATATTTACAACTTTTCCATAAATCTAAAATTACTCCAAAATAAAAAGCTTATTTCAAAACATCATATATTTCACTGAATTGTTATGAGGATTAAATGAAAGAGCATATGTAAAGCAGTTAGCCTAGTGCCTGACACCTAATAGGACCTCCAGTGTTATTTTCCTTTATCCTTTCTCTGTATACTAGTGATTCCCAAAGTAAAATCACCTGGAGGTGTTTGTTAGAAATGCAGATCCTAGGACCTCAACCTCAGAGATTCTGATTTAGTAGATCTGGAATAGGGCCCAGGAATCAGAATTTTTAATAAATGCCCCTAGAGATCTTGATGCAGGGGGTCCATGACCATGCTTTCAGGATTACTACTGCAGATATGGGGATCCTATGGTGAGAGCTGTGCGTTATCCTAGGGATGAAAATAATGGAGATGATAATGCCTGCCTTACTTCCCTCAAATGGGTTGAAGAGGGAAGAAATGGGGAAAATCTAGAAGCAAGCACTTTGCAAATTGTAAGTTACAATTTAAATCATTACAGATTAATTCGGGATGAAAGCGAGGTCTGATTAGGTAGCCATTTAATAATAACAGCAGTGTGATTAAAATCTAATTTTTATTCATTTCAGCCACCTAAAAATGTTCAGCTGCTGAAGCACTCAGATGACCCATAGAACGAAGGCATGGTTCAACCCCATCAATTACAAGTGAGCTATCTGAAGCTGAGAGAAGAGCTGTGACTGGGGCAAGGTCACAGAGCCAGATATTGAGTGAATGAGATTTGAACCCACTCTTGCAAACTTCAGTCCACATCTTCCTTCTGCTACCAGACAACCACTGCATGCTGCTTTCATTTTTTTATTTTTTTAAAGATTTATTTATTTTATTTATCCCCCTCTTGCTGCTTGTGCTGCTGTGTACATTTGCTGCGTGTCTTCTCCGTGTCTGCTCATCTCCTCCTTGCTGTGAGGTCTTGCCGCATCAGCCCACGGCGCGAGCCGGCCTGCCCTCACAAGGAGGCGCCGGGAAGCGAACCCGGGGCCTCTCATATGGTAAACGGGTGCGCTATCCATTGCGCCACACCCGCTTCCTGCGGTGAGGTTGCTGCATCAGCCCACCGCACGGCTCAGGCCGGCGTGCCCTCACAAGGGGGCCTCGGGACGCGAACCCGGGCCTCCCATATGGTAAACGGGGGCTCTATCCACTGAGCCACACCCGCTTCCCTGCATGCTGCTTTCAGAGCTCAGACCTTCCATATGGGCTCTGGGAAAAAGGAGAGGCTGTCTGCCCTACTGAAGAGGATGTGAGAAGTCTGTTTACTTAAGTCCTGCTGACATGTTTGCTCTTGACCCACTGTGTTCTAGAGTAACTCGGTTTTCCCTTCAGCTAGGCAGTGTAAAAAGGGGTCAACTGAACAGGAAAAGGGCCTTTTGTGGACAGTCTTTAATCATGCACAGCTTTCACATCCTCAGTCATGTCAGCAATGTGTCTTCAACCTGAAAATGCTCACCAGGCCTTCAGAATACTGTCTGACCCATCAGGCACACCTCCCTGCCCTGGCTTGGCTAAATGGCACCAACATAAAATATATTCCCTCTAACTCTACTATTCTGAGATGGGGTGTAATCCAAGGCTACATCTAGGAGCAATGGAAACCAAGGCTTGTCATTGTGTGTTTTTTCCACAGCTCTCTAACTTTATAGAAGTGAAATCAGATGAAAATTAGGGGCATTGCAAATATTCTCGCTGTCCTGATTTTGTGATAATCAGGGTAGGCTAAACATTTGCTATATTAGAAACCATGCATGTGTCCCCAGACCTAGTTTTTCTCCCTAGATCTGGTTTTTGGAATGCTGGTGATAAACTTAACCTCATTTATTATATGACCATGCTGTATGGAAAAAGACTGTTCTTTGGTTAACCTTAAGAGATATAGCAAGGGGACAGATGTGGCTCGGGTGGTCGGACATCCATCTCCCATATGGAGGCACCTGGGTTTGACCCCCAGGACCTCCCAGTAAAAATTAAAAAAAGAAAAATATAAGAAGGCGTGTGGGCCACCAGGCCCTGTGCGCGGGGAAAAAAAAATTAAGGGCGATCTTGAGGAGGAATTTCACAACAGGGCAGTGGAGTAGACGCTGTTTATTGGTTGACAACCAATATCCTATCCACAACCCCCCTTCCCGTAATCATGTTTCAGCTAATAAGACATCCTCCATCTTCTGGTCAACAAGATGTAAGCAATAATTTGGTAGATGAGACTACTGGGAAAGTTTTGGTTTTCCTGATAAATACTGCTGTTGCAGTCAAGAAAGACCATGAAGACTTTGAAAATCAAAGTGATATCCTAAGGAAGTCAGAACTGTTGCTGGAATTGGCATTGTGTACATGTCTTCATAACTCTAACTTCAGTGATGTCACTATGGTGGCAATATTTATACCAGGAAAGTCAGCAAGTGCTACAAATCAGGGTGTTTTTTCCCCCAAGAGAGTTGGTTATCAAATATTTATCAGCACACCACTGGCAGAGCAGGAACCTGGGACCTTCGTTATATCCCTGAGAATCTGACCATCCCTGGATTGCCAGGTAACTCCTATCTGTATTAGTCAGTGACAGTATGGTTTTCTGTTATTTGCAGCTGAATGCATTCTTAACTGCAGCTTAGTGGGTCACAGAAAGGGAGAAGAAAAAGGTGCACTCCACTTACTTCACCTTGGTGATATGATGGAATAGGTGGAGAAGATTTTGGACTGAGCCTCAAATATGATATGAAAGTCACATGCTCAAAGGCAGAGAACTCTTACAAGGAACACAGACCACGACCATCAACCAGGGACACAAATTGAAATGAAGCTCACCATTTCACTGAGTCCTAATCAAACCACTAATACTGATTAGCAGGTTTGCAATTTACACACTACAAGACAGATATGCAGAAATGTTATCCTTGTTTTTTTCTGCAGTAGAACTCAGACTCCTTGGAGGAAGAACTCTCCCCATCTCTCTTCTGCTCATCTCCCTGAGTCCCTGTGGGATGATCTAAGTTCCTTGGTTTTTTGCTGTGAACTTGGCTTCTGGGGAGGAGTATCTGGTTCCTGTGCTTTGGCTTTCCCTGACCTCCAGTTGCAATGAAGCAGCCCAGTCAGCCCCTTCCTGTGTGTGTGTCAGCATCTGCTGGGGAACTGGGCCTCCCTCGTCATAGCTATCAGGCAGTGACATGCTTCCATGGCACACTGTGTCCTTTTTGTCCTGATGCTCAGTTCTCTTTAGGCCCGCTGCCCTCTAAGCACTTCCTGCCTTGCCCTTCTGCTCACATTGGGGGCCTGTGAACTCTCAGATGCCCTCTCCATACTGGACAGCGTGGGCCTCTGTGAGGTACCCTCATGCCAATCTCCTGGCCACCGAATTAGCCATTGCTACATGTTGTTCTGGCATCATGGTAGACCCACTGCTTCTCTGAGACGTTCGCAGCTTCCTGGGCTGTGCTCTGAGGAGAGAAGCACAAGCACTCCCACTTGTGTTTCCTAATGCCTGTCTGGGGTTCTCTCTCATCTTCTGGGCTTTCAGCTCTGAGGCAGCAAACCAGGAAGGACGCTTTGAGCCTCCACCCTTGCTTTTTGCCTAGATTCCTCCCCCTGCCTCAGAAAGGGCTCTTCCCTCCACTCTGTGTACTGCCAAGTGCCCTTACATTATAACTTATATCCCTCCTACTGCAAATTTATGGTAAAGACCCTTTTCTCTGAATACTCCAAGCTTTGGACCTGCAAGTTCCTATTTCCTACAACAAATCCTATCTGTAGCTTTAACAATTACTGTCCCTGAAATATTTTTTATTTAAGAGCCTATTATGAAATTTAGAAATTACACACTGATGAAGGGGGTCTGAGAGTGAGGTGCTGGACTGAAAATAGGAAGGTTAAGTTAAAATGTGCATTATGAATGGTGAAACCCTTCAGCTGCCTTCATTATCTGTTTATATTTTCTCAGGAAGTTACAGAAGGATGTGTTCCACCACAGGCATGGGGTTAAAGAAGCGGCGAGAAGTATAGAGAATTCTCAGGATAATGGTGAAGGAGAATCCCAGGTTATCAGCTGTGCATTAGGCTGAGAGAGCAACCATTCCTGACTGGAATGGGAAGATGGAGAGCTCCAGGTAAGAATTATCATACGATTGGTTTCACCATATGAAAAGCTGAGTTGAATTGCTGTTAGAGGGTGTGATGGTTAGGCTAATGTGTCAACTGGGCCAGGTAATTGTGCCCAGTTGTTTGGTCAAGGAAGCACTGGGCTAATTGTAATACAAGGACATTTATGGGCTTTAGTCACCAGTGAGTTTACTACATAGACGGCTGATTACATCTATGATCAACCAGGGAGATTGCCGTCAGCAGCGAGTGACGTTTTATCCAGTCAGTTGACTGCCTTAAAACATTCTTAAGTTATCTCTTTAGTGATATGGAAGGTTACTAATGCTGTAAGACTGAGTTCTCTAAGTTTTCATAGGTGTGTAATATTTCAGGAAATTAAAACATTTGAAAATGGAAACTTACAAATAGGCTTGAGAATGATTACTTGCATTCCAAAAGAATTATTTATTTTACCAAAAGACTTACCCCAGCCTCCTTATTTAAGGAACCTTATACCTTATGAAATATGCAAAGCAAGGCAGCCCTGTATATGTATTACACCTGTAGTTTTAACTTGGAATTGATATAGTTTATCCTTCCTAAACTGATGACTGCCAGCAATTCCAGGGATCAAGTTGAATACAAATTGAGCATAAAAATGCATATTTACTGAGAAATTTGATATAGTATTTTACTTTTGACTATGGGTTGAGTTTCTATCTGGCACCCTGGAAATGAAACACACTGAAACATTACTGGATGTTTTATAAAACCATTTTATCTACCAAATTTTTCAAGTAAAAATGAACTTTAAAAGTCCATGTATTTATTATTTTAACTATGACTTTTCAAAACATGAAGAAAAGTACAGAGACTCTAACAAACACTTACGAATCCACCCCCCAGATTTAATAAATATTAAAATGCTGTCAGCTTTGCCTCATTGAAGGCTGGTCCCAAGCAGTTTTCACCCTTGCTCCTCAGAGGTAACCATTGTACTGAAATTTGTGCGTGTGATTCCCTCAATGTTTTTGTGCTTTTGTAAACATAGGTAAATATCATAAACAATATATTCCATAGTTTTGTGCATTTTAAATTAAATTTTAAATAAGTGGTGCCATGCCATATATATCCTTTTGCAACTTGTTTTTCCCATTCCGTGTTCATTTTTTGAGGTTTATTTAGTTCATTCATTTGAACTACGTAGAATCTATTGTATAAACAAGCCAGTTTATATTTCCCTTCCCTTACTGAGCTTGCTAAGGTTGCTTCCGTTTCTTTTGGTATTATAAATACTGTTGTAGTGAACATCCTTATATATTTCTCCTTGTGCACATGAGCAAGAATTTCTCTAGAGCAGTGGCTCTCAAACATGAACAGGCATTAGTATCTCCTTGAATATTTGTTAAAACACAGATTTCTGGACTTCATCTCCAGAGTTTCTGATAGTAGGTCTGGGTTGGGGCCCAAGAAGTTGCGTTTTTAACAAGTTCCCTGGTGATGCTGATGATGCTAGTTCAAAGACCACACGTTGAGAACCACTGCTCTAGTGTATATACTTGAAAGTGGACTTCCTATCTATGGAGATCATCATTCCAATAAGATACAGCCAAATTGTTCTCCGAAGAAGTTGTTGCAACTTATACACACACCAATTCCCATGTGCACTGGACATGATCAGATATTTTAACTTTTACCAATCTGATGTTGGAAATGTTAACTCATTATTGTTCTTATTTTCATTTCCTTAACTACAAGTTAGGTTGAGCAGCTTTTTATATGTTTATGTACCTTTTGGGTTTTCTTTTCTGTGAAGTTCCTGTTCATATCCTTTGCCCATTTCCCATGGGGCTGTCTTTCTTATTGATTTCTAAGATTTCTTATATATTTTAATATTAGGTTGACCCATTGTCAGGCAATTGCAGATATTCTTTCATGTTGTACCTTATTTCTTAAAATTTTTTGGAGTTTTATTGCATAGAAATTTTAAATTTTACTGTAGTTTAATTTAACCATCTCTTTCTTTATTGTTTATGCTTTCTGTGTTCTGATTAAGAAGTACTTCCCAGGAGCAGATGTAGCTCAAGTGGTTGAACACCTGCCTCCCATGTGTGAGGTCCTGGGTTCAATCCTTGGTACCTCCTGAAAAAAACAAAACAAAACAAGATAAAAACTTCCCTTATTAATGCCCTAAAGGTTTTCCTCCAAATATTTTACTGATTTGCTTTACACACTTAGGTCCCGACTACATGTGGAATTTAGATTTGTATATGGTGTGGTGTAAAGATCCAACTTATTTTTTTCCCCACATGCACTCCTCCGTTCCAGCAAAATTTATTGCATGGTTCATCCTTTTCCCAGTGATTTTCCTTGTCAACCTTGTCGTATTCCAAGTTTCCATATATATGTGTGTTTATTTTTAGACTCTATTTTTTCTATTTGCCCTTTTGTTTATACCTGCATCAAAACATACTGTTTTAATTATTACAATGTTATGGTGACTCTTGATACTGGGTTAGAAAGTTCTCCTGTATATTACAAATACATTTGTCTGGTTTAAACAGTTAGGGATTTTTAATTGCAGTTGAGGGTCTATTTCACTAAAGAGAAAGTGATTTACCAAGGGACAAAGATAGCTTAAAGAATCATAGAGGGGACTGAAGAAATAGATTCTAGGCAGAGCTTCCAGGAATGACTTAACACTGCACTTCAGAATTGACCCACCAAGGGAGCTGCTGTTTCTGCAGGGTCAGGAAGTGCCAAAGTGGAAGTGACCATCAAAACTGCCAACTCTGGAATTACATATCCAATGCCACAGTACAGATGCTGCTAAATCCAGGCTTTTGCAGCCATGAGCTCCAGATCCATGCCACTTTCTGTCATGATTTGTGCTAGCCAAACATATCTCCACTCACCTTTTTGCTCAAATAATTGAGATAAATATATCTCATATCTGCACCAACCTTTTTGCTCACAAATGAGATAAATGTATCTCATCCAAATCAGGAAACTTTTGAGTCTGAAATGGAGCATTAATAATAATGATAATTAATAATCACTCATAAACCAACTCTGAATCAGAGCCTCAAGCGCATGCCTCTGATTGAGAAAATCTAAATTATAGGTCTGCATCTAGCAGCAAAGGAGCTTGGGAAATGTAGTTTGGGCACTTATTAGTTTAGGAAGGTTAGACTTTGTGTAAAAATATCAAAACCAACAAAAGGCCTTCAAAAGATTCTGGATAGGCTTGTATAACAATTATTACAATGTCACCCTTTTAACTTTTCTTTCTCTCTCTCTCTCCCCTCCCCCACTGTTCAGGACCACCAGAACAACATTAAGTAGCAGTGATGATAGCAGACTTTTTCTCTTAAAGGAAATGTTTCTAAAGTTTCATTATTAATCATAATGTTTTCTGTAGGCTTTAAAATATATTTGTTTCAGGTTGAGGAAATTCCCTTTTATTCCTGATTTTCCAAGTTTTAGAAATTATTACTATGTTGAATTTAATGATGCTTTTTCTACATCTAATAAACTAATCAATGTTTTTTCTCCTTTAGTCTATAAATTTTTAAATTACATTAAAAGATTTTAAAATATTAAGCCAACTTTGAATTATTGGGATAAATTCTACTTGGTAATGATATATATTTTTGAAAATAAAAATTGTTGGTTTTAGGATGCTAATATCTTATTTAGGATTTTTGCAAATATGTCATAAATGAGCTAAGTTATAGCTTTCCTTTCTAATACTATACTTTTTCAGTTTTGGTGTCAAGTTATGTCAGCCTCATAAAATGGATTTGGGAGGTATCTGTGTTTTTGCATTTTCTGAAAAACTTTACGATAATGATCATCTGTTCCTTGGAGATTTGACTATATTCTTCTATAAAACCATCTGGCTCACTATGATTTTTATTTTTTGCTGGGGTATAGATTTTAAATTGTCAATTCCAGGGGGGTGGATGTGGCTCAAATGATTGGGCGTCCGTCTCCCATATGGAGAGACCTGGGTTCAATCCCTGGGACCTCCCGGTAAAAAAAAAATAAATAAATAAAAATAAATAAATAAATTGTCAATTCCAGTTCTATAATGGATAGAGCTCTGATCAAATTTTCAATTTTTTATGAATCTGTTTTGGTAAGTTATATTTTTCTAGAAAATAATTCATTTTTTATGTTTTTTTCCAGATTTATTGGCATCAAGATATTCAGTTTATTCTTGTATGATTTTTAAAAAATTTCTCTTCATCTGTGGTTATTAGCTCCTTTTACTTTCAGATATGTTTTATTTGTGCTTTTGCTTTTCTGCCTCCAGTATTAGTCTTTTTTTTTAAGATTTATTTTATTTATTCCTCCCCACCCCCTCATTTTTTGCACTTGCTGTGTCTTTTCATCTTCCTTTTCTTTTTTAAGGAGGCACCGGGAACCAAGTCCCAGATCTTTCATGTGGGAGGAGAGGCACCTAATTGCTTGAGCCACCTCCGCTCCCTGCTTTTTTGTATCTCTTATTATGTTTTCCTCTGTGTGTCTCTTGTTGCATTACCTTGTTGCGTCAGCTTGCCGCACCAGCCCATTGTGTCAGCTCACTGTCTTGTTCGTCTTCTTTAGGAGGCACTGGGAACCAAACCCGGGACCTCCCATGTGGAAGGCAGGAGCTCAATCACTTGAGCCTCATCTGCTTCCCGCCAGCATTAGTCTTGATCACAAAATAACTCATATATTTTATTTATTTTCAAAAAACAAATTTAGGGGCGGATGTGGCTCAAATGGTTGGGCGTCGGTTTTCCATATGGAGAGACCTGGGTTTGATGCCCGGGACCTCCTGGTAAAATAAAGGAAAATATAGAAGGCGTGCGGGCCGCCAGGCCCCATGTGTGGGTGCGCCAGGCTCCACTGAGCCATGCAGCAGGATGATGACGTTAACAGGAGAGTGATACAAGGGAAGAGCCAAGACGAGACGCACTGAAGAACCAGGAAGTGGGGTGGCGCAGGTGGCAGAACGCCTCTGTCTTACATCGGAGGTTCCCAGGATTGAATCCCAGTGAAGACAGGAGAAGAAGGATGAGAGGAGAGGGCAGGAAACGGACACAGAGTTGCCCAGCAAATGGACACAAAAAAACCAGCAAAAACGGGGCGGGGAAGGGGGCGTTAAAGATGGATAAAGGTAAAAAAACAAATAAATAAATCTTAAAAAAAACAAATTTAGGTTTGTTTCTATTGTTTCCTTGTGTCCCATGACATTAATTTCTGCTCTTCAATTTTTTTCATTCAACCAACTTCTTCCTAACCTCTTGATTTGGATACCTACATCACTAATTTGCAGTTTTTCTTGTTTTATAATTAGTTCATTTATGTACACCTTACACATTTTGAAATATAGTGTTTTCTTTGTGATTCAGTTCTAAATATTTTATAACCTTCATTGTGATTTTTCCTTTGACCCATAAATTATTTAGAAGTACATTACAATTTCCAAATATTTGAAAGATTTTAGATATCTCTTTGCTATTGATTTCTAAATTTATTGCATTGATACCAGATATCATGGTCTGTGTCATATTTTCTTTGGTGGTTTTTGAGATTTGCCTTTGTGCTAACATGCGGTCAGTTTTTGTAAATGTTCCATTTGTGCTGGAAAAGAATGAGTTCTCCAATTGTTGGCTGCAGTATTCTATATAGTTATTGTCTTTGCATCATTTCTGTTAATTGTGTAATCAAATCATTTACAGCCTCATTTTTTTGTGTGTGTTTTGTTTTAATCTATCCATACAGAGTAAGACATGTTAAGTATTATCATGTTTGTGAATATATCCATTTATTATTATAATTCTGTCTGTTTTCCTTGCATATATTTTGAGGCTCTGTTGTTAGGTTATATAAATTCAAAATTAATATGTTTTTGTGAATTAATCTTTTACCATTACGTATTTCTAATAACACTCTTCCTTAAAGTTTTTCTTTTCCTTGATATTAGTATAAATTTCTTTTGGTTAGCATTTGTAATGGTTAGGCTAATGTGTCTACTCAGCCAGGTAATGGTGCCTAGTTGTTTGGTCAAGCAAGCACTGGGCTAATTGTAATATGAGGGAATTTCATGGACTTTAATCATCAGTGAGTTGATTGCATAGATGGCTGGTTACATCTGCAGTCAACTAAGGAGATTGCCATCAGCAATGAGTGATGTCTCATCCAACCAGTTGAAGGCCTTAAAAGGAGAAGTGATTTCAGCATTCAGAGAGAGAATTCCCAGCTCTATTTCAGACAGTCAGTGTCTCTTGGGGAATTCAACAAGGACCTTCATTGGAGTCCCTGGCTTGCAACCTGCCCTACGGAATTTGGACTTGTGCATCCCCATGGACACATGAGACAATTTTATAAAATCTCATGCTATTTACAGATATCTCCTTTTGGTTCTGTTTCCCTAGAGAACCCTGACTAAGACAGCATTTGCATTTTTCTTTCATTTATTTTTTTCCTTTTAAACTTTTTATTGTGGTAACATATATACAACTCAAAATGTCCCATTTTAACAGCTTTCAAGTGACTAATTCAGTGGTATGAATTACATTAATTTTGCTACCATCAGCAGCACCCATTATGCAAACTTTTCACCACCTCAAAAAGAAGCTTACCCATTAAGCAATAACTTCCCTTTCCCATCACCCCTCCCCCCCAAAGCCAAAGTCCATCATTCATTCTTAACCTTCCTGTGTCATTTTGATTTAGTTGTAGCTCATAGAATCAGCAGATGGCTGGATTTCATTTTTGAGTCCAACCCAAGAGTCTCATATGTCCAGTATTGAAGTTTTCCCTTATTTTAATATCTACCATATGAGTTATTATCATTATTATTGTTTCTTACCTCCTCATTGCTTCTCACACTCCATTCTTTTCTTCTGGGTTCAATTTCCTTTTTTCCTAAAGGATATCCTTAGGTATTCTTTCAGCAATAGTATCTGAATGGCTTGCTATCTCACAGGAGAACTTTTTCTATTCCATGTTCTGGGTAGAGAACTTACTACTTTGCTGAGCTGGTGTATGGAGTTTTCCTAGTTTAGTTGCCTTCTCTGAGAACCCCTTAAGTGATCTTGGCTTTATGTAGAGGCCTCATTTCTAGCTCCTCACCTCCTTGGGGCATAAATCCTCATTTCCAGGCTCTAGAACCTGTTCCTAGATTTAGTATCACCTTCCCATACTGCTTCCCTGCTGCTCTGGTTTTATGTTCCAAATGTATTCCTGTCACCTGGGGATTTCTCACTTTCTTTTAAACTCAATTATGTGTTAAAATGTTTTTAGGTAATATTTTACCCAGACTTTCTATATGTTTGGGGTGAGAAACAGTTTCACATCCATTCAGAGTACCATATTTGTGGAACTGTTATCCTAAACAAATCTGTTTTTATCCCCAATATGATTTCTAATTGCACTATACATTTGACCATAATAGGAAATTAAATAGTTGGATGCTGTTATTTTGCAACTATTTTCTCTATCATACAAGTAAAACAAGAATGCACAGGTATTCTGAATGTACAGATATTGATACATTTTTGCCTAAGGCCTAGAGTTCTCCTCCCTCCCCCACGGACTCCATTGACTCTCCTTTTCATATCTTCCACCAACTTACTATCTGTCTTGTGCTTGTCTTTCTCAGCTTCTCACATTGAGAAGTAATATGATAAACATAGAATTTAATCACTAAAATGTTTGGGTTGGAAGATACAAAGAATGATTGGAGGGAAGCAGATGTGGCTCAATCGATAGGGCTCCTGTTTACCATATGGGAGGCCCCAGGCCCCGGTGAAGGCAAGCCAGCCCGCATGGCGCGGTGAGCTGACGCAGCAGGACGACCCAACAAAGGGAGACAAGCAGACACAGAAAAACACACAGCAAATGGACACAGCGAGCACAAGCATCAGGGGGGGATAAATAAATAAATAAATAAAATCTTAAAAAAAAAAGTAATGATTGGACTTATAGTATTGAAGAAGGCTATTAGGAAATATATCTATGGGGGGGGGCAATATTTCAATATTATCTTCTAGTGCCCACATATCACATTATCTAGGAAATCACCATTTTTGCTAATCCTTTTTAAACATACCTATGTTCTCTAAAGAACTCAGTGTCAACTCCCATGGACTTTGATGTGAATAAAAACTCAAAAGGGAAATAATCATTTTCCTAAAAGGAAAACTTTTCTTCTGATCTTTTTCTCCAAGAAAAAAAAAAAAACAAAAACAATTTCCACAAAAAATCACTTAAGTAAATCATGTCCTAGACTCACAGAATTGTGAAAATTGTAGTCCAAATGTAGAGTAATATCTGGGGCAGCTTTCATCATAGCACTAGTATGAAGACTATTTGCAAGAGCATGAAGTAAGGGAAGCAGCATTTTCGTAAGTGAAAGTCTAGGTGAAATTATATGAGCTCTGTCATATTTGTGCATCTAAAGCTAATGGGAAATTAAGTAACTCTGGAGCTATGCCCTGTCATCCCCAGGAGCTCATCACGTGAAGTAATGAAGATGTACAAAGGAAAACCTTCAGGCTGATGCTGGAAGATGTTCCCAGCTGTATAAATGCCTAACTCAGCTACTAGTCCTTACAAATTAAGCAGCTCATTGAAAATTCAAGCTCCAGCTGGAAACTGCAGCGGGGCTCAGTTGACATCAGTATCTCCTGCTGATGAAGCTGTGACACAGCCAAAGCAAAAGGTCTGGCTTTCCACTTAATTCTCAGTGAGCCCTTCCTCTCCCTCTGCAATGGCATGGCATTTAAAACATAACTCCTTCTTGTACAGTATAAATTATTCCTTCTCAGAGCATATGGGAGTAAGAAATTTACCTATTTCAGTCTATAAAATTCTATTTAGAGCTAGTCAATAAGAGTCCTAGTAAAGTCGGTAGAGGACAACCAGGTAACTTAAAGTAATAATTGACAGGTAAAAAAATAGCAGGTAGTAGATGATAAGAGTTACAGAGCAATTTGGGAAGAAGGCCTTTGGTTTCAAATGCTTCCAGTAACACTACTGATGATAATGTAGCAGTAAGGAACTGATATTAATAAATAGGTAAAAATATATTTCAAATTAGTGAATTTGTTTAGAAGCAATATTTGCATAATGATCATTCAATCCCAACCTCTAGAGGAAACTACTGTTAGCAGTTAATTGTGTATCTTTTCAGAAGCTTTTAATGCACATACAATCACATACAAACATACCTGCTGCACTTTTTTTTTTATTATAAAGAGGTCAGTCTATCCACTATTAGTAATTTTAATTCATGACAGGTCCTGTGGATCTTTTTCATTCCTTTTAACCATTGCAGAATATCATGGGAGGGACTTTAATTTTTTTTAAAACTAGTCTCCTAATGATGGACAATTAGTTTGTTTCCAAACATCAATGTTTTACAAATATTGCTGCAACAATTAACATTATTCATATGGCATTTTATACAAGTATGAGTATATATGTAGATTAAATTCCTAGTAAGCAAAATTGCTGGATCAAAAGTTGTGTTCATTTAAAATTTTGATAGCTATTGCCAAATTTCCAACCAAAAAATAAATTCCTTGAAGTAGAATTGCTCAAATGATATATGCATTTCATCTTTCAGAAATGTTCCTGGGTAATAGGGCAACCTGGATAATTTGAAAATGCTCCCAAATAAGATACCAATAATTTCTAAATAATATATAACAAAATCTTCTTATATGTAGAAGTGGGCTTACAAAAAAAGTATGGCAAATCCCCAGGGACCAAAAATGAAGAAGCTGAAAACCAAGGGGAAAAGCAGACATTAAAGCCACAGATGCCCTGATGTAGGTAACAAGATACTCTGGGTTTATCAGCCACATGAATTCAGGGCTTGGGGCCAGCAAGGAGGAGCTAAAACTCCCAATTGAAGCTGGAGCCCTCAAGCACTGTGTCTTCCATGAAAAGATGGACTAGAAAAAATTACCAGCAAAAAGAGAAAAAAAGCAAATTCTTTGGCTTGATCTTGGGCACACAGTGGGGAAAAATATCTCCTGAGAATTTATAACCATAGGTCTGCCTTAAATGGATTAGGGGTTCTAATCTATACCACCTGCCTGAACTAGAAAACACTAATGCAACGAATTAAAATGAAGTGGTTCTGGGTTAGCGCATCTTGAGGTGCCCAAAGAAGCAAATGCAAATTTTCTCTGAAAACCCAAGCTGCACAAGAATCCCGTGGATATAGAGTCTGGTTGAACATAAACTCACAATCCAAAATTGCATTATTCAGGAAGAAACAGATTTCAATGAATAAAAGTAAGCAGTATTAGACCTATAGGATCTTGAGATAATGGAGCAATCAGATGGAAAATATAAAATGAATTATTAAAAAATGTTTAATGAAATAAGATCAGAAATAAGATGCAATTAAGAACACACACACAGGGAAGAGGATGTAGCTGAAGTGGTTTAGCGTCTGCTTCCCATGTATGAGGTCCCAGGTTCAATCAATCCCCGGCACCTCCTAAAAACAAACAAAGAAACAAACAAACAAATGAAAAAACCAACACTTATTGGGGAGCAGATGTAGCTCAGTGATTGAGTACCTGCTTCCCATGTACGAGGTCCTGGGTTCAATC
>JAQZBX010070941.1:0-15325 GCA_029593785.1 Cabassous unicinctus
AACATTCCTTCCTGCTATTATTTTACCCTTTCCAGTGATTTGGAATTATAGGGCTTTGGCATCCTATTTTGTAGTAGCAATAGCTCCTACTGAAAACTTTTCAACTTCTAGGAGAATAAGATTAGAGCCTTCCACAAAATTAGAATTAAGAGACTCAACTCTTAGAAGAACAGTCATTAATTAATGAGCAAACCACAAGGTGTGAAGAAAGCAGCACCTATTAAAGAAATATTCCTTGAGTGCTTGATATATAAAAGAGGAATTCATGTTTACTAGAGGGCATCCACCTGGTGTAATCTCCATATCATTCTAAACCAATAGTATTTTCTTTACGTGTTGATACTGGACTATAATACTTTCCCCATGAATCTGATAGGTGTCCTGTCCCATATATTCTTTCTGAATTCTTAATCAATGGCTTTACTATTCTTATTTTATTTTTTTTCAAATATCCAAAAAATAAAAATGTATACATATAAAATAATCATCAAACAAACCATTTTCCCCATTCTGATAAATAGAGGAACTTTATTCTAATGGAATTTCACTTAGTTTTTCACCAAAAGGATGGAGGGAAATTCTGGTGATCCACAAATTGAGGAATGTTGTTTTCCAGATTGTCTTAGAAGAAGGTGCTGTCTACTCACCAAATGTAACATCAGGGAGAGCCAGCAGAATCAAGGCCTACAAATGACTCCAAAGTCATCTGGATTAAAAAAGAAGCTGACTTAGAAAGATACACTGCGGGCAACAGCAGGAATATTCTGTTTCAGGGCTGATTTTTTTCCAATTTTGGGGTAAAGAATGCTGCTGTTGCCTTTTTCCTCAGAATTAGATGCTCAGAAATATCTGGGCACAGGTCCCTAGAATGGAGACTGTACTTCCCAGCCTCACTTAGAGTCATGTGACTAAATTCTGGCCAATGGGATGTAAGCATAAGTTGTTTGTAAAGCTTCTGGGAAGAGACCTTAAAAGGAAAGAGTTTAACCACTTCTTCCCTGCCCCCTTTCTGCTGGCTAAATAAACATAATGGTTGGAATTGGAACAGCCATCTTGGAGTATGATGTAGAAGTTGTATGTAGAAGATAGAACAACAAGTTAAAGGAAACCTTGACCTTGGTGGTTGTGTAGTCACAATATCAGCCTTAGCCTGCTTACCTGGAATTATACATGGGACAGAATATACACTTATCTAGTTGAGGAGAACTTCAGCATGGTGGTAAAGAGTATGAATCCAGACTGGGTTTCATTGAGTATTGTCTCAGTTTCTTACTACCTGTGTGACCTTGAGCAAATTAAACTGCGCTTCCATTTCCTCCTTTAAAAACGGCTAATAATACTGCCTAACTCATGAAGTTGCTATGAGGATTAAATGGGATAATACATACAAAATGCTTAGAACAGTGCCTGGCACATAGTAAGCACTATTTAATAAAATCTATTATTATTTGAGCTATGGTTTTTCATATTTTTGAAATCATAGAAGAAACTAATCCAAATTAATGCAAATATTCCTGCATGTATAACAGCCTGGTACAAAGTGGGTACTTAATTAATATTTTGAAAGAATGCATGAACTATCTCTGTGTTTACCTTGAAGTTCATATGCTATAACAACATGCAGAGTGACTTTAAAGAACATTGTAGTATTCATTTACCACTGGAATTATAGACACATTAATTAGAGACCTAAGAGGAAAATTAGCTTTATGTTTTGGCAGTCATCTAGATAACAAAAGGGTCCTTTTGGCATAGAGCACCAGGAATCAATGGCCATGAACTTCTCATTAGTTTTAACAACTTCTCCCAGGGTCACTGGTTTTAGTTCTCAACCCTGTGTCTCTATCACAGGATCAGGCTATACACCCATTGCTGGTTCCTTTGCCACTGTCAAGTATAACAGGCTATCTCTGTCATTAGCCAGTGCATATACTCAGAAAAGGCCAATCCATTTAACATTAGTTAAACAAAAAAACATAATTAAGGAGAAAACCCCCTGCCGAGAAAATACCATAATGTACCAAATTAAAACAAGTACCTACTGAGTCATTCCATAATTGAGAGAAAAGGGTACTTAGGCATTCTATAGCCTTCCAAGTACCCAAAATTTGGGTCAACCAAACTTTGTCTTCTGTTTTGTATGCTATGCATATGTGGAGACTCTATGTGCGTGACATGGTTTTGAGGTGGTATTGTCTGGGGCATATCATTTACATTCTATTATTTCCCCAAATAAAGAACATCCGAAAGTTCAGAAAAAAAATCTGCAATATTTATAGAACTCTATTAAAACTTTGCCATTAGTTCCAACTTGCTGGTTTTGTAATCAGTTTATACATTTTTCTTTAAAATTAATATAAATTTAATTCATGTGCATTTAGAATTTGACTGGTTTATAAATAAGATGGAAGACTTAATAGTAAAGGTATAAAATGGATAAAGAAATGTTATATCTGACACAACAATTGTATACCTGGTATCTTCTTTTCCTTATATACAGTTAAAAAAATTTCATTACTCATTGGCCCAATTTTACATTTAAATATGAATTCATTTAATTTCACTTTGCAATCAGGTAAATTAGTGTGAAGGAATCCAAACAATATGCTATAATTGCATTTATAAATTATTCTCTCTGTCCTTCATGAGCATTCTTTCTTTTTTAGATATTGAAATGTAGTGTCTAAATATAAAGTGCAGTAACATCTGGTTCTAATTGCTGGTTTGAATAATATAGACAGACCTTCAACATTTCATGCTTTTGAAAGGATGCGTTTAGAAGGAGGTACTGAGCCAAAGGTTGTAAAAATTTTGTACCACTAAAAATAGTTGAAATCTCAGATGCATTTTTAAATGGCAATTACCACTTTCTGAGCAAATAATTCCTCTCAATATAAAATGTATGTGTGCTAGAACTGGTTCATCAAAAGCATAATTTGTCTGTTTTTTTTTAATATTCCATATACCATAATTCTTATAACCACAGTACTTTTATTTTTCATAGATTGCAAGTCTTATTCAAATCCTGAAGTAAATATTTAATTCAACAATCAGCAAACCCACATGTTTTGCAGAGTTTTATGTTTTGGTTTATCTTTTAGATGTTTTTCATCATAAGCTGGAGTGGAGGAGTTCATTTTCCATCAGGGTGACAGGGACAGATAGGTTATTTTAATGGTAGATGTGTGTGTGCATTTTAGGTGTTGTATGTTAGTCACAGATCACTGTCTCTCACCACAAAGTCCTTATGAGTCCATGTAAACCTTTCTCCTGCTTCCAACCATAACTATCCTTCCCTCAATACTTGTCCCACCCAAAACTCTTTTGTGAATTCTGATTTTGTTGCTTTATTGCTGCAGCATCCTTGAGAAAGAAATGCAAATGACAACAGACTTTCACCTGATACGTGTTCAATAACTAACTCTTGTTGTACTGCCTAAATCCTGCATAAATTAATGAAATTGTCTGATGACTTAGGACATTATACAATTATTCTATTTAGAATAAAATCTAATTTATATCTTACTTCAAGATCTCCTTATAAAGGCAAATGCTGCTCCATTTCTTGAAGGCCAGTGTCCTTGTGCTGTTTTTCTCTATAATTTCTTGGGCCTCTGAGACCATCTGGCCAAGAGAAGTCTAAGAAGTTGAAAATGTACGCTTCTGAAATAATAGTGCAATTCATCTTGAGAGATTCCTGGTTTTTAATTACTGGTAGAACCTAAGGTACAGTGACCATGTGAAATGTGTGTACATCTCAGTCCATGGCAGAGCACAATGGGCCTGTCAGTGCAAGGGGTGGAGAACTCTGGAGCCAGACTCCCTGAGGTCACAAGCAGGTTTTACTATATTTTTATTAATTATTATTATTATTGAAATTATTTTTTAATTAAAAAAGAAGTTTTAGGTTTATAGGAAAGCCATGTAAAAATACAATGTTTCCACATACCCCCTTTTGCTGACACTTGGTATTAGTGTGGTACCTTTATTACAACTGATGAAAGAATATTAAAGTAGTGCTATTAACTATAGACCGTAGTTTACATTAGGTGTATTTTTTCCCTGTGTGCCACCTGTGGCAGTTTGAATTCAGCAAGTCCCAAGAAAAGATTATGTTTTCGAACTAATCCATTCCTGTGGGTGTGAGGCCCTTTGATTGCATTAAATTTAGTTAAGGTGCCTTTGATTAGATCACTTGGTTAGATCTCTTTAGGGCTTTTGATTGGACTACATCAATGAGGCATGACACAGGTTGGGTCTCTGCCCTCTTGCTGGGTCTTATATAAACAGAGACACAGAAAGAGGACACAGAAAAGGGAACTCAGCCATTTTGACCCAGCCATGTGAGAGAAAGGACTTAAGGATCACTAGTAGCTGAAGCTAAGGCACGCAGGCCCCATGAGGCTGGGCCCATGGAGTAGCTCAAGGCTGAAGAGATGAATCATACACCTAATTGCCCACAGCTGGGCTTCAGGAGAAAGGTTTTAGTATATGACTAAAGGAGTGGCCAAGGCTGAGACAGACCTGGAGGGAGGGAAGCCATATACCTCATCACCACAGCTGAACTCAAGGAGAAAGTAGAGAGAGAACTGGTAGACCTGCCATCTTGCCTCACCACATGGCTGGACACCAGGATCACCAGTAGCTGACTTTGGTGAGAAAGCATCTCTGATGGTACCTTGATTTGGACATTTCACAGCCTTGGAACCATAAGCTTTTAACTTTAATAAATTTCCCATTACAAAAGCAAACCTATTTCTGGTATTTTGCATTGGCTGCCTTTGGCAAACTAAGAAACTACCATATCATTAACACCTTGTATTAGTGTCATATATTTGCTATATAATTCATGAAAGAATAATCCTAAACTTGTACTATTAACCTCAGTTCATCATCTACAACAGGGTTCTCAGTGTTATACAGTCCCATGTTTTATTTTCTTTCATTCTAGTAACATACACTACCCAAAATTTCCCCTTTCAACCACATCACATACAAAATTTGCACTGTTAATTCCACTCACAATAATGCGCTGCCATCAACATCATCCATTTCCAAACCTTTACAATCAATCTAAATAGAAATTCTGTACAAATTAAGCATCAGCCCCTCATTCTCTACCCCAATCTATCTCTTGGTAACCTATATTCTAGATTCTAAATCTATGAGTTTACTTATAATAATTAGTTCATATCAGTGAGATTATACAATATTTGTCCTTTTATGCTTGGCTTATTTCACTCAGCATAATGTCCTCAGGGTTCATCCATGTTGTTGCATGCATCAGGACTTTATTCCTTTTTACAGCTGAATAGTATTCCATTGTATGTCTATACCACATTTTGTTTATCCATTCATAGGTTGATGGGCACTTGGGTTGCTTCTATATTTTGGCAATTGTGAATAATGCCACTATGAACATCTGTGTGCTATCTGTTCGAGTTCCTGCTTTCAGTTCTTCTGGGTATATGCCAAATAATTCAATACTTAGCTTTCTGAGGAACTGTCAAACTGTTTTCCACAGCAGTTGCACCATTTTACATTCCCACCAGCAATGAATGAGTGTTTCTATTTTTCCACATCCTCTCTAAAACTTGTAGTTTTCTGATTTCTTTTTTAAATAGTACCAATTCTAATGGGTGTGAAATGATATCTCATTATGGTTTTGATTTGCATTTCCCCAATAGCTAGTGATGTTTAACATGTTTTCATGTGTTATTTTATCCATTTGTCTATATCCCTTTTGGAGAAATGTCTATTCCAATCTTTTGCCTATTTTTAAATTGGATTGTTTGTCCTTTTTTGTTGAGTTGCCAGATGTCTTTATATATTCTGGATATTAAACCCTTATTGCATATGTGGTTTCCAAATATTTTCTCCCATTGGGTAGGTTGTCTTTTCACTTATATGACAAAGTCCTTTTTAAAACATTTTAAATTTTGAGGATGTCCCATTTATCTATTTTTTTCTTTCATTTTTGAATACTCTGGGTGAAGATTCTAAGAAACCAATGCCAAACATAAGATCCTAAATATACTTCCCTACATTTTCCTCTAGGAATTTTATAGTCCCGGTTCTTCTATTTAGGTCTTTGATCCATTTTCAGTTAATATTTATATATGGTATGAGATAGGGGTCCTCTTTCTGTCTTTCATATGGTTATCCTGTTTTCCCAGCACCATTTGTTGAAGAGATTGTTCTGTCCCAGTTGAGTGGACTTGGCAGCCTTGTCAAAAATCAATCGACCATAGATGTGAGGGTCTATTTCTGCACTCTCAATTCAATTCCACTGATCAATTTGTCTATCTTTATGCCAGTATAATGGTGTTTTGACCACTGTAGCTTTGTATTATGCTTATTTTTAATGTTTTATATATTTATTTTTTTAAGAAGCTTTAAATTACACAAATAATACATCAAAAATATAGGGGGATTCCCCTCCCATACTTCCCTCATTAACTAATCTTTCATTAGTGTGGTACATTTGTTACAATTGTTGAGCACATATTGAAATATTGCTATGAACCATGATCTATAGTGTACATTATAGTTGGAATATGCTTTAATGTCAGGAAGAGTGAGTCTTCTAGCTTCTTTCTTCTTTTTCAAGATATTTTTGGCTATTTGGAGTCCCTTACTCTTCCAAATAAATTTGATAATTGGCTTTTCCATTTCTGCAAAGAAGGGTGTTGGAATTTTTATTGGGATTGCATTGAATCTGTAGAATTGACATCTTAACCATATTTAGTCTTCCAATTTATGAACAGGAACGTCCTTCCATTTATAGGTCTTCTTTGATTTCTTTTAGCAATATTTTGTAGTTTTCTGCATACAAGTCCTTTACATCCTTGGTTAAATTTAATCCTAGACAATAGATTCTTTTACTTACTATATTAAATGGAATTTTTTTTCTTGAGTTCCTCCTCAGATTGCTCATTACTACTGTATAGAAACACTATTGATTTTTGCATGTTGATCTTGTACCCTGCCATTTTGTTGAATTTGTTCATTGTCTCTATTAACCTTGCAGATTTTTCAGGACTTTCTATATAATGTATTATGTCATCTGCAAATAGTGAAAGTTTTACTTCTTCCTTTCAAATTGGATACCTTTTGTTTCTTTTTCTTGCCTAATTTGCTTTAGCTAGAACTTCCAGTGCAATGTTGAATAACAGTGGTGACACTGGCCATTCTTGTCTTGTTCCACATCTAAGAAAGCTTTCAGTCTTTCACCATTGTGTATGATGTTAGCTGTGGGTTTTTCATATAAGCTTTTTATCATGTTGAGTAAGTTTCCTTCTATTCCTATTTTTCTAAGTGTTTTTTATCAAGAAAGGATGCTGAATTTTGTCATTTGCCTTTTATGGGACAATTGAACTGATTATGTGCTATTTTCCCTTTGTTTCATTGATGTGATGTTTTACATTAATTGATTTTCTTGTATTGAACCATTTGTTCTGGTGTATAATTCTATTGATGTACTGTTGGGTTTGATTTTCAAGTATTTTGTTGAGAATTTTTGCATCCATATTCATAAGAGAAATTGGTTTCTAATTTTCTTTTCTTTTATTATCTTTATCTGGCTTTGGTTTAGGATGATGTTGGCTTCATAGAATGACTTAGGTAGTGTTCCCTCCTGTTCAAGGTTTTGGAAGAGTTTGAGCACTGTGGTAATTTGAGACTGTATGTACCTCTGAAAATATTATGTCCTTAGAACTAATCCATTTCTGTGAGTGTTAACATCTTGTAGGTGGGACAGTTTGATTAAATTACTTCAGTTAAGGGTGTTTGATTAGCTCTTCAGTAAGGAGTGACCTAGAGTGGGTCTTAATCCTCTTACTGGAGTCCTTTAAAAATGGGATGAATACGGAGAGAGAAATAGAGAGAAAAGACCCAAGAGCTCTGAGAGGAACCCACAGAAGCTAAGAAAGCCACAAGAGGATGAAGCTTAAATCAGCAGAAACCAACAGAGAGAAAATCACAGAACAAGCAGCCAGAAGTTGAAAGTGATGGATCTTGGAGGAGAAGGCAGGGACCAGCAGGTGCCACCATTGTGCCTTGCCATGTGACAGGAGTCCAGGATTGCCAGCAGTCATGACTTTGGGGAAAGAGCTTCACCTGATGCCTTGATTTGGACACTTTTCTGGGCCTGAGAATTATAAGCTTATAAGTTAATAAGTCCCCATTGTAAAAGTCAACCCATTTCTGGTATATTGCCTTGGCAGCCTTTAGCAAACTAAAACAAGCAAGTTTGTTATTAATTCTTCTTGGAATGATTGGTAGAATTCACCTTTAAAGCCATCTGGTCCTGGGCTTTTCTTTGTTGGGAGGTTTTTTTTATTACTGATTCAATCTCTTTGCTTGTAATTGGTCTATTGAAGTCTTCTGTTTCATGTAGAATAAGTGTAAGTTGTTTGTGGGTTTCTAGGAATTTGTCCATTTCATCTAGGTGGTCTAATTTGTTGGCATACAGCTGTTCATGGTGTCCCCTTGTTTCCTTTTTATTTCTTGAGGACAATGATAAAGTACCCCCTCTCATTTCTGATTTTATTTATTTGCATCTTCTCTCATTTTTTTCTTTGTCAGTCTAGCTAAGGGTTTGTCAATTTTATTGATCTTTTTAAGGAATTGATTTTTGGTTTGTTAATTCTCTCTATTGGTTTTCTTATTCTCAATTTCTCTGATTTCTGTTCTATGCTATTTCTTTCCTATTGTTTCTTTTGGGGTTTGTTTGCTGTTCTTTTTCTTGTTCTTTCAGGTATACAGTTAGGTCTTTCATTTTAGCTATTTTTCCTTTTTAAATGTATAACACTTAGGGCTATACATTTCCCTCTCAGCACTGCCTTCGCTGTATCCCGTAAGTTTTGATATATTGTATCCTCACTCAATCCAGTTTCAGTTGGCTGGACACCTAAAGTCAAAATAGACTTTTCTAAAGTGGCCCACCTTTCTGAATTGACCCCATCTGGCTCCCTGGGGTGGGATACCCTTATCAACCTTTCTATATCTGTCTGTCTCTCACTCTCTCTCTCTCTCTTTTGCTTTGGGGGACATTTTGTATGCAGCACTCCTCAGAGCTGTGTTCTACCCTGGGTCTCTGAAGACTTAGGTCCTCTAACTCGCTGTTGTGAGTCTAAATATCAGTACACAGTGGGAGGGATCTGGGCTGTGCTGCCTCTGTATGGTGGTTTGAAGCTGTATGTACCCAAGAAGAGTATGTTCTTAAAGTTAATCCGTTTCTGTGTGCATGGACCATTGTAAGTAGAATCTTTTGGTTTGTAGGATCTTAAGTTAAGATGTGACCCACCTCATTCAGGGTGGGTCTTAATCCTCTTTTATTGGAGTCCTTTATAAGAGACTGAAATTCAGACAAAAAGAGAAAGCAAGAAGCTGAAAGCAATGAAACCTGGAAGAGAAGGGAGAGACTAGCAGGCACTGTCATGTGCCTTCCCATGTAATAGAGGAGTCCAGGATCACCGGCAGCCAGGCTTCAGGAAGAATGCATCATCTTGATGCCTAGATTTGCATCATCTTGATGATGCCTAGATTTGTATAATCTAATGATGCCTGAATTTGGACATTTTCACAGCTCAAAAATGGTAAGCTGAGGACTTCCAGGAAGATGGTGGACTAGAAAGACATGAGAATCTCTTCTCTTCCAGAAAACTAGCCAGAGGATAGGCTGAAACAGCCTGGAAAAAGATCTTCTGGGGTTCAGAACACCAGGCAAAGGCTGGACAACACCCAGAGGAGAGAGGGATAAAGGAGGGGAGTCATGATGACAGAACTGTGAGTTGAAACCAGCGGCTATTGCTCCCGGCACCCTTCCCACACTAAAGACACTTTAGAATACTCAGGCCTCTGGGGTGACTACAGACAAAGGGGGCTCCAGGGATCCACCACCCCCCCCAGGAAAGGGGAGAGAGAGGGACACAACCTAAGGCTGACTCAGCTTTTGACCCACAAATTTGGTCTGCTGTGTCCCACGAGCCCTTCCAGGCTGGGTGAGGCCATACCATTATTTGCTTTGGGAGATTGCAAGGGGCTAAAAATATACGATCATCCCAATCTCCTTCTCTACTAACCAGGACTGATTGTTGAGGACTCAGAGGGAAGTGGAAATATTTCCTACTGGGAAAAGGGAGGGGTCTGCCACAGACAGCTGGAGAATTGTCTCTGAGAAAGTTTGAATCACAAGGCTATTAGCCTCCAGGCAGGAAGCTCTATCACATTGATCCAGTCTGTGTTGCAACAAACACACTCCCACCAGGCATTGAACTGAGAGGTCTGTCAAAGAGTGCCATCTGCTGGCAGACAAATGAAGTGCATGTGAGAAAATTTTAAAAAGAGGATTTTTCTGGCCTTTTTAGCCTCCCTCCCCAATGCCCTAGGAAGTGGGTCTGCAACCAATTACAGGGTCCAGAGCCCAGTTTTAAGCAACTTGCAGGGACAATCCTAATAATCAAGGTCAAGCCAAGAATCAAAGAGCAACAGTAACACACAGCCTCCTGCCACTAAATCCCTACAAAAGAGAAAGAAATTGAGCATCTGAGTAAACTACTATCCTAATCAGATGCCTAGACATAAGCAAAAAATTATGAGCCATACTAAGAAAATGGAAGACATGGCCCAAGGAAAGGAATATATCAAAGCCCTAGAAGAGACGCAGGATTTGAGAGTACTAATCAGTGAGATGCACACAAATTTCCAAAATCAAATTAATGAGTTGAAAGACAATATAGTTAAAGAGATAAAGACATCAAGAAGACACTGAGCAAGCACAAAACGAATTTGAAATTCTGAACAGAAAACTAACAGAGCTCATGGGAATGAAAGACACAATAAGTGAGATCAAAAACACATTAGAGGCATATAACAGCAGACCTAAAATGGTAGAAGAAAGAATAAGTGATAAAGAAGACAGAACAGCTGAAATTGAAGGGAGAAAAGAGCAGAGAGAGAAAAGAATGGAAAAAATTGAGCAGGGGCTCAGAGAGTTGAGTGACAACATGAAACCCAATAACATATGTGTCATTGGAATTCCAGAAGGAGAAGAGAAGGGAAAAGGAGCAGAAAGTATTTGAGGAACTAATAGCTGAAAGTTTCCCAACTCTTTGAAAGAAATGAACTTACATGTCCAAGAAGCACACCGTACCCCAATCAGAATAAATCCAAATAGACCTACTTCAAGATACATACTACTCAGAATGTCAATTGTCAAAGATAAAGAGAAAATTCTCAGAGCAGCAAGGGAGAAGCAAATCATCACATACAAGGGATGCCCAGTAAGACTTAGCATGAATTTCTCAGCAGAAACCATGGAGGCGAGAAGACAGTGGTATGATACAATTAGGATATTGAAAGAGAAGAACTGCCAGCTGAGAATTCTTTATCTAGCAAAACTGTCCTTCAGATATGAAGGTGAGTATAAAATATTCACAAACAAACAGAAACTGAAAGCATTCATAAGAAAGAATCCACCTTTGTAGGAAATATTAAAGGAAGCCTTAGAACCTGAAAGAAAAAGACAGCAGAGAGAGGCCTGGAGGATTGTAGAGAAGAAAGAATAGGAGAAAGGATAACCAAAAGAGTAAAAAGACAGACAAATATATGATATATGAAAACCAAAGAATAAAATGGTGGAAGTAAATAATGCATTTACAGTAATATCATTGAATGTGAATGGATTAAATTCCCCAATCAAAAGGTACAGGCTGACAGACTGAATAAAAAAATATGAGCCATCTATGTGCTGCTTAGAAGAAACTTACCTTAGACCCAGGAATACAAAGCAGCTGAAAGTGAAAGGTTGGAAAAATATACTCCATGCAAATAGTAACCAAAAAAAGAGCAGGGGTAGCTATACTAATACTGGACCAAACATTCTTTAAATGCAATAAAGTTATGAGATACAGAAGTCCATTATATGTTAATAAAAGGGAAAATCCACCAAGAAGATATAACAGTCATAAATATCTATGAACCTAACCAGTGTGCCCCAAAATACATGAGACAAACTCTGGCAAAACTGAAGGGAGAAATAGGCATCTCTACAATAATCATCGGAGACTTCAACACCCCACTCACAGCATTAGATAGAACAACTAGACAGAAGATCAACAAGGAAACAGAGAATTTGAACAATATGACTGTGTTAGTCAACCAAAGGGGTGCTGATGCAAAATATCAGACATCTGTTGGCTTTTATAAAGGGCATTTATTTGGTGTAGAAGCTTACACTTACCAGGCCATAAAGCATAAGTTACTTCCTTCACCAAAGTCTGTTGCCATGTGTTGGAGCGAGATAGCTGCTGAAGTCTGCCAAGATTTCAGGCTTCCTGGGTTCCTCTCTTCCCAGAACTCAAGTCTCTCTGGGCTCAGCTGCTCTGCTCCTCTGTTTGCTTACTTCCTGAGCTCCAGCTCAAAACTCAAAACTCCCTTCTCTGTAGTATGGTTTCTCTGTGAGTCCCCTTCCACCAAGGGGTGGGGACTCAACGTCCTACTGATGTGGCCCAATCAAAGCCTTAATCATTATTTAATCAAGTAAAAGTGAAACCTCTGAATCCAATATAATCTAATATGCCCAGAGGGACAAACCAGTTTGCAAACATAATCCAATATCTATTTTTAGAATTCATAAACAATATCAAGCTACCACAATGATAAATGAGTTACACCTAACAGGCATATACAGAAGGCTGCATGCAAACTCAGCGGGTTATACATTCTTCTCAAGTGCCCATGTATCTTTCTTCAAGATAGACCATATGTTAGGGCACAATGCTGCTCTCAATAAATATAAAATGATTGAAACTATACAAAGCACATTCTCAGATCATAATGGAATGAAACTGGACATCAATAATAGACAGGAAAAAAGTAAATTTGCAAATGTGTGGTGGCTAAACAACACACTTCTAAATAATCAGTGGGTCAAAGAAAAAATTGCAAGTGAAATTAGTAAATATATTGAGACAGATGAAAATGAGAACACAACTTATCAAAACCTATAGGATACAGCAAAGGCAGCCTTGAGAGGGAAATTTATAGCCCTAAATTATATTTAAAAAGAAGAAAGAGCTAAACTCAAAAATTTAACTGAACAATTAGAGAAACTAGAAAAAGGACAGCAAACCAATCCAAAGAAAGCAGAAGGAAAGAAATAATAATTAGATTATTAGAGCAGAAATAAATGAAATTGAAAACAAAAAATAGAGAAAATCAACAAAACCAAAAGCTGTTCTTTGAGAAGATCAATAAAATTGACAAACCTCTAGCTAGACTAACAAAGAAAAAAAGAGAGAAGATGCAAATAAATACAATCAGAAATGAAAGGGGGGGAGTTACAACTGACCCCACAGATATAAAAAGGCTCATAAGAGGATATTATAAGAAACTGTATGCCAACAAACTAGACAACTTAGAAAAAATGGGCAAATTCCTAAAAATGCACAAACAACTTACACTGATGCTACAAGAAATAAAAGAACTTAACAAACCAAACACATTTAAAGAGATTGAATCTGTCATCAAAAATCTCCCAGTAAAGAAAAGTCCAGGACCAGATGGCTTCACAGGTGAATTATACCAAGCATTTTGAAAAGAATTAACACCAATCCTGTTTAAACTCTTCCAAAATATTGAAGAGGATGGAAAATTGCCTAACTCATTTTATGAAGCCAAATCACCCTAATACCAAAGCCAGATAAAGATACAACAAGAAAAGAAAATTACAGACCAATCTCTCTAATGAGCATTAATGCAAAAATTCCCAACAAAACACTTGCAAATCGAATCCAACAGCATATAAAAAGACCGCACAACCAAGTAGGATTTATTCCTGGTATGGAAGGCTGGCTCAATATAAGGAAATCTATCAATGTAATACACCATATTAACAAATTGAGGGAAAAAAACCACGTTTATCTCAATCAATGCAGAAAAGGCATTCAACAAAACCCAGCATCCTTTTTTGAGAAAAACAATTCAAAAGATAGGAATAGAGGGAAAATTCCTCAATATGATAAAAGGCATATATGAAAAACCCACAGCCAACAGTGTACTCAATGGAGAAAGGTTGAAAGCTTTCCCTCTAAGATCAGGAACAAGACAAGGATGCCCACTGTTACCACTGTTAATCAATATTGTACTAGAAGTTCTAGCTAGGGCAATTAGACGAGGAAAAGAAAAGGTAAAGTCATCCAAATAGGAAAAGAGGAAGTAAAACTCTCACTATTTGTGGGTGACATGATCCTGTATTTAGAAAATTCTGAAGTATCCATGACAAAGCTAATTGAGCTAATTAGAGTTCAGCAAAGTGGCAGGATACAAGATCAACACACAAAAATCAGTAATGTTTTTGTACGCTAGTACTGAACAATCTGAGGAGGAAATCAAGGGAAAAATTCCATTTACAAGAGCAACAAAAAGACTCAAGTACCTAGGAATTAATTTAACCAAAGTAATACAGGACCTATATGCAGAAAACTACAAAACAATGCTAAAAGAAATCAATGAAGACCTAAACAAATGGAAAGACATTCCATTTCATGGATTGGAAGACTAAATATTGTGAAGATGTCAATCCTACCCAAACTGACTTATAGATCCTATGCAATACCAACGAAACTTCCAACAATTTATTTACAGAACTAGAAAAGGCAATTACCAAATTCATTTGGAAGGGAAAATGCACCCAAATAGCCAAAAGCATTCTAAAAAGGAAGAGCAACATGGGAGGAATTTCACTGACCTTGAAACATATTACAAAGCTACAGTGGTCAAAACAGCATGGTACTGGCATAAAGATTGATACATTGATCATGGAATAGAATTGAGAATCCAGAAATAAACCTATACAGTCAACTGATTTTTTACAAACCTACCAAGTCCATGTTAAGGGCACAAAACTATCTCCTCAATAAATGGTGCTGGGAGAACTGGATATCTATAACCAAAAGAATGAATGAATGAGGACTCCTATATCACTCCCTATACACGAATCAACTCAAAATGGATCAAAGATCTAAATATAAAAGCCAGAACCATAAAACTACTAGAAGAAAACGTAGGAAAACATCTTTAAGACTTTGTAGTAAGTAGTGATTTCTTGGACCTTACACCCAAAGCAAGTGTAACCAAAAGAAAAAATAGATAAATGGGACCTCCTCAAAATTAAACACTTTTGCACCTCACAGGACTTTGTCAAAAGGGTGAAAAGGCAGCCAACTCAATGGGAGAATATATTTGGAAATCACATGTCCAAAAAGGGTTTAACATCCAGGATATATAAAGAGATGTTACAACTCAACAATACAAAGCCAAA
>JAQZBX010070942.1:0-15321 GCA_029593785.1 Cabassous unicinctus
TTTTTTCAGATTTGTAGGTTTTTTCTCTAGTTCTGTTGTCATAGAAATTAGTGCCAATGCATTAGTAGTAATCAACTATGCAAGATAGAAATAAAAACAAAGCTGAATAAATACAGAAGTTTCCCACATTGTAGTGAGAGAATTGGTGTTTTATGGAATCTTAATACATTATACATCATAAGAGACACCTAAAGTCAGTTGAAGTCAAACCACAGTCTTCCATCTATAGATAATTAAAATGACCCCATATTTCAAGACGTGAGTCAAGGATTTTCAGGTGTACAGTAATCTTTAATGACTAACCTTCAGGAAATTTTGTTCACAACCTGGGAAAGGAACTGAAAAGAAGAATTTAATGGGCTCTTAACACCTTTCAATTGAGGTACAAGATATGGGATTAGGAAATGGAGCAACTATTTAAGTCTCTTCTTTCTATTTTTCACCTGGCTCAGAAAGAGCCTAGCTACCAAAGCAGAGTCACTTGAAATTGTACATGCATCTTCATTCCTTTGAGTACTAAACTTTCACATTTATGAGAGGCTTATATAGGTGTCTCTGGAAACTAAAATCTCAATTTGCTACCTGTAATAGTGTATTATAGTGATATCAGAAAGTCTGATTTTAATGTTATAACAGTATCAGAACATCACATTAAAATAAAATAACATTTATGTTGGGCTAAGAGTATTCTAACATTAAAATACCAAATTTAAATTGCAAAAGGGTTAATTTCTGACCTTGACTATGTTTAATTGTTACTAATGAGTGCTATACTAATTAAAAATGCCTCCTCAGTAATTATATGAAGAAGCTGCAAAGCTTTTAAAACTCCTGCTAATCCAGCACCCTCTGGTTGCTTGTTTCTAATTTGTTCATTTTAATTTACCAATTATGTGAATTAGAGCATATAAAGATGTTGTGAAAAATCTCTTTTCTGAGACTCTGACCTTCAAATGTTTTGAATCAGATGGAACAATTCCTGTTCTAGCTCAATTATTCAGTTTCTAGAGCAGATTAAAGGATTAAAGGGCTGATTTATTTCATTGTGAATAAGCAGATGTATCTTAAGATTTCATGGTTTTCATTGCGATTTCTCTAGTGCTAAGAATTTTCCTGATCAAATCAAAACAGAATTAAAGTCAGGTAAATGCATAATGAATTAATATACCAATTTTAATAAAAGCCCAATAAAGAATTGTATTATGTGAAAACTGGAAGACTGAGTAAGATTGCTATGCATGTTCTGTTTGTTTATGACAAGCATTAAAGACTCCATAAATATCATAGTATAGATGAGAGGAATGCATATATAGTAGCTTTTTGGTGTAATGAAGCTTGTTTTTCTCCTTAGGGATCACTATTTGTGTAGTATAGTTCCATGGATTTTTAAAAATATTTATTTTTACCATATATACAATATAACATTTTCCCTTTTAATCACATTGAGATATATATTTCAGTGCTGTTAATTGTGCTCACAATATTGTGCTACCATCACCACCATCCATTACCAAGCATTACCATGATTCCAAATAGGAACCTTGTATATTTTAAGCCTTAACTTCTCCTTCCTTAACCCCACTCGTTCCCCTGGTAACCTGTATTCTAGATTCTGATGCTAAGAGTTTGCTTATTTTAATTGTTTCAAATAAGTGAGATCAAGTAATGAACTTTTGACATATGGGTCTTTTATTTTTGTTGTTGTTTGTTTATATGTGCTGCATATTTCTTTCTTTCTGGTTAGAGCTAAACCTACTTTCAGGTGCTTATGTTCCACTTGTGATAAGGGAATTGATTTATTTTAATATTTGTATAGCAAAATATACCCAGTTTCTGGATCTCCACTATTTCTAGTTCACCTAGCAGGTAATGATTGTTCTCTCCATTTAGAGATGCACCAGTGTCCATAAACATAAAGGCTGTCACACCTCTTTCTCCTGTGGAATGATATATAGTAGGAAAATTAAAGCTTCCCAGGTAGCAAAATTTCTGGGAAACCCCAAAACTGAGATAATATTTTATGGGGAGTTGATTCAACACTTTTAACTGTTTTTTTTTTCCCTTCTGACTATGAAAATATAATATTTCTTTAGCAAAACTTTGAAATCCAAAAGGAAATCATAATTCTACTACCCATGAAACAACTATACATATTTTAATATAACTTCCACTGCCTCTTGCTTCTTTTTATTTTTTAACACATTTGAGATGATAATATATGCATTTTTGCACCTAATTAGTTTGTTTCTTTTAGTATTATCACAAGTGCTTTCTGATATAATGAATAACATACTTTATAATTTTAGGACTTTCTACATCCCCACTTTATATTATGACATAATAATTTTTATTAAACCCTCAAATATTATGCAACTACATTGTTTCCAATTTTTGTAACTGCATATATAACTACTCTGCATAACAATATATTTGAAATATTTGCCGGTAAGCAATATATTCTGATCTTTTTGATTAGAGAATCTCTTTATAAATTTAGTGCAGATAATGACTCTCTGGCTAAGGTAAGTTATCAGTAGCTATCCCAGCGATCATTGTCCTAAAAGCAAATATGTTCCTAATTAAAAATACCTTCAGGCCCTTAGTAGGAATCAATGTGCTAGGCATCAATGTTTAAGTGAGTGTTAGCCACATCCACATGTTTTTATTTCCAGAACTAGCAAATATTTCAAACATTACTAGTTGACATTACTAAATAACTCTCTCCTCAATATATAGTTTATGAATTCCTATATATGTCCTTATTCCAAAAAATCCCCCCATTGAACTCCAGAGTCGTGAGAATATATCCTTCCTTCTTCCTCACATGTATCTTTTAGTAATGTATATTATTTTCCACAACGATTTAAGAAAATCAAATGCACCTCAAGTACTGCCATGCTAAAGCTTGTATTTCTGTCATAGTAATAATTGAATGATAGTAATTAATTGTTGCTGCTGTGGCAGGCTGATCATGGTTCCCAAATATGTCCATGCCCCAATCCCTAGAACCTGTGAATGTTACCTTATATGGCAAAAAGGACTTTTAAGTTAAGAATCTTGAGATGGGGATATGTGACCTGGATTATCCAGATGTACTCGATATAATCACAAAGGTCTTTGTAAGAGGAAGCAGGAGAAGTCAGAGTCAGAGGAGAAGGCAATATGATAATGGAAGCAAAGATTGGAGTGATGGGCTTTGAAGATGGAAGAAGGGGCCACAAGCCAAGGAATATAGGTGTCCACTAAAAGCTGAAAAGAACAAGGAAACAGACTCTCTCATCAGAGACTCCAGTAGGACCCGGCCCCGCTATCACCTTGACTTTAGCCCAGTGAAATTGATTTAACTCATAATCAAATCACAGTTGACTTATTGGCGTACTTTCTCCTAGATATACATATATCAACATGTAGACTTATGCGCACACACACCAAAATAAATGGACATGCATTCACACACAAAATCATACTCCATTGATCATTTTTATTGGGTTTCCTTCACCTAATGAAATAATATTAAGATTTTCCAGAAGTATTAATTTACTATATGATATTCCAACTACATATATAACATAATTCAATTATCCAATTACTTATTGTAGGAAATAGGTTGTTTTTAAATTTCTCTATATTAAATATATTTTTTATAGAACTCATACTAACTTATATGTCCATGTTAAATAATAATGACATAAACACCATCATAAATATTTGTTATCTGCTGATTATTTGCCAAGGCTAATTCCTAGAGGTATAGCTACCAGGGCAAAGACTATATTTTTAATACACTTGATACAAATTTTCCTTCAGAAATGTTTTTTCAATTTATGCATTGTCAAGCAGTGTATTAGACTATCAATATTTGCCAATCTTTCTAATTTTAATTATTATCTCATTTCAGCATGTTATTTTTGAAAATATAAAAGGTTTATTACTATTTGCTTTATTTTATTGCTGAAGAGGCTGAACATCTTTCATTATTATTGGCAATTTGTGCTTATTAATGTGTGTGAGTTTCCAAATACAACCTATACCTGTTTAATTATTGGGGTACTTTTTATTGAATTTTAAGACAGCTACATATAATTACAATAATGAAGATTTTATGCAATATATGTTGAAATATATTATTTGCATTATACTCTTTCCCATTTATTCCTTTTATTTTTCTTGTCATGTTTTTAATGTATGATCACTGATTTTACATTTAGAATTATCTTTATCTCTCTAATTCATGAAAACATTCATATTTTTTGTGTGTTTTTATATTATGACTTTTCTTTCACATTTATATCTTAAACCATTGAAATGTGTTTCTTTGCATAACATGAAAAATTGATCTGTATGCTTAATTTGCTTTCCATTTCACTTAATTTCAATTTATTTAATTATCACTTCATTCTCAAGCAACATGCTATGCTTTTCCTCTTCCTCTTCCCGTCCTTTCCTGAACAGTTCAGTCCTAAATACATGTTGGGATCAGGAAAGATTGGTGCCGTCTGTGGAGTGAGAAGGAGAAGATGACAGCAGCAATGGGAGATTGGTTACACTGGAGTGATGAATCATGTCAATAAATTTGGGATAATGGGTTTCAGCTTCCTCATTATTGGAAAAGGGAGTTTAAAATATAGAGAGGAAGAAACTAGAATAAAGACTGTGGTGTTGGATTGGATTGGGTGTTTACAAGTTCATGGTGTTTAATATATATAGCTAGATACTTATATGTAGATAATGTGTGTTAATACATACATAGAAAATTGCTCTTGATTTTTCCATTGAGAGAGCAAGTCTGGGAACAACAATATCCCAATAGCAATTAAGGCACCTAGCATCCAGATCTTTTATTCCTCAGGAAGGGACCAGGACACCTAGAGAAAAGCCTGATTCTAGGCCCTGGACAAGGAAAATATAAGATGAGCCCAGAACATATTGTCATACCAGAAAGTATAGAAGAACACAAAAAATGATGGGGACATATCAAAAGGTCACTGAAACCAAATTAAAGGGGCTCCCAAAGGCCAAATATGTGTCAATTTGAGCATCAAAATAAATAGGGAAACAAACTATAATCATTAAATAAAATATAAATAGTGAATCATGAATCATACTGATAAACTGATGATAGATAAAGATGGAAAGAAGGAAGGAAGGGAGGGAAGAGAGAGATGAAGAGCAGGACAATTACTAGTCTGAAATTATCCTCCCCATAAAATATTCATTAATTATAAAAGGAAAAGTAGTAACTTTACCATGGGACAGCCTGGCAGATTCCATTTAAATCAACTGATCAAGGGCAAATATTATCAGTAATGAGACAACAAAAACGTATGTGCCATCTGATGAAAGAAATGAGAACATAGAATAGTTCTGTAATATTCCTGCCAAAGTAGCAAAACTTTAATTTAATATGAAGAAACATCAGACATACCAAATTAACAAATATTTTACAAAATAACTGGCCTATAATTTTCAAACCTGCCAAGGTATGAAATAAAAGGAAACAATAAAGAACTGATCCAGATAAAAAGAAAATAGAGACATGACAAAAAAAAACATATAATTCTGAATCAGATCCTTTTGGCAATTGGGCAACCTAGATGATAGTTATATATCAATGTTAATTTTCTGATTTATTTTCAGAAATACAATTAATATATATTTTAAGATTATATATATATAATTCTCTTTTGTATTTTTCATGTCCTATTCACTGGTTAGAACTTTTAAAAGTTTTTATAATCTTAAACACTTTTGAATACCCATTAACTCAGGGTTAATGGGAATGTTTCTTATGTTCTCTGCTTTGAGAATAATGTTGGCTCTTGATATTATACTAAGATAGTAATTTCTTATTCTTAGATTATTGTTCTATCATTAAAAGGCAAATATTTTCTGTATCTATTGAGATGAAATTTGTTTGTTCTGGTTTGATCTATTTGATGTAATTAGGCATATTAATTTATTTACTTATGATAAATAATTTAAACATTCTTGGAATAAATCTTAGTTGCAAGTTATCAATTATTAAATACAATGAAAAATTAGATTTTCTAATATTTATTTACAATTTTTTCACCTGTGTATGAGCAATTTTTCTATATTTTTTTCATAATGCTCTTTACTCAATGCTTTAGTCTGAGACAACGCTAACAAAATCATAACATTCCACAGTTTTCTAGGTGCTAAAAAATTATGATAATTGATATGGTTTTCAATAGTATTTCTTTGTTTTCCAAATAATCTGTTTATCATTTTACCATCAATAATTCTTTTCTTTGCATACCTTAGACTAAGGATCAGCAAACTTTCTCTGTAAAGGGCCATATGTCATTGCAGGTCATAAGGTCTCTGTTGGAGCTACTTAACTCTACCCTTGTAGCATAGAAACAATCATAGACAATTTATAAATGAATGAGCATAGCTCTATTCCAATAAAACTTTATTTACAAAAACAGATGACAAAACTGCCTCATGTATTGCAGTTTGTCAATCACTGCTTTATTTTAGATATTCCTTTTGTAACTTCTTGAATGCAATTTTCAGTTTTAATTTTTGTGTTTCTTTTTAAATATTTAAAGTATATAGAGACATTTATCCCTCTGAGTGCAACTTTGGAAAACTCTCATGTTGTGATATATAATATTCATAATACTGACATTTTTACACATTACATAATTTATATTTTTATTTCCTCTTAGTCTAAAAGTTATTTAGGAGCAATTTCATTTTATTTTTAAATGTTACAAAGTGAAAAAAGTCTTTGAAAATAAGGACATTGATCAGGATAAATAAGGCAACATGTGTAGCATTTTAGCTGTGTCAATGGCACACGCCATTTGTTGAAAGTCTGCTAAGCACAGAAATTTAACACATTTTCTTGTGCTGCCAGAACTAGAGTCATTTGGATACATAATTGCCAGAAAGAATCCCAATAGAGAGGTTGATAATCATAAGTACTGAATGATGATGCTATGATGACCCCAGAAAATGGCTGTAGATGAAGAAACCCTCTGAAAGAATATTAAAAAAATATTTGAGCAGAAATAGAAAGAAGAGTCATAATACAACCCTTAAAAATTTAGGGGGTGACAATTTAAGTTACTGAGTATTTATTTTGTTATTTGCTTTACTTTGTTAATTTTTTAAATTATATTTCATTAGGGTTTAAAAAATTTATTTTCAAAATGAAATACACATATTTTGCAAGGTATTGGAATTTTTATTGTATATTAATTTATAACCAATGTTCTATGAGTGCTGGGGAGAAATGTTAAATCTCTGTAAGACACTGGTTTATTTATTAATTTATTTGTGTGCTCCTGAGGTCTCCAGGACTATAAAAAACTTAGTCTTCCATTCGTATTGTGATTTCTATCAACAGCATATTTTGATTATTATAGTAATTTTGATGTTAAGTTACTTGATGCAAGGGATGCAGGTTTATTAATATTTTATTTAAATATTGTGCCCTTCAACAATAATAACTATGGTGTTATTGATGCGCCGATATGTTTGGCATTGAATTCTATTTTGTTTGGAATTAATGTTGCTACTCCTGCTCTCATTTTATTTAAATGAGCAATGTATATCTTTGCCAATACTTCACTTTTAACATTTGAGAATATTTATCTACATTATATAATTTGATGCTTTTTATGGTGCAGTTTTATATATTTTTTTTCTTTTAGTAAAGGATGTTGATATGTTTTTCCCTATTATTAAATTTATTTGGCCCTTTAATCAGGACCTAAGAAGGAGGCACTCAAATAATCATGTTACTTTGATAGAAACAGATATCTCATTTTCTGCCATAAGCTCATATAGGTGTTATGGAGTTAATCTCTTTTTTAAACTCCTGTGTGGAATTTTCCAGACAAAAATCTCTCCATCAATTACCAATAAATCATTCCCAGTAGAATTCAGACAGAAGCCTAATGAGTAGTTGTCAATGAGTTAGGCCTATCCTTTGTATTATCTTTAACATCCTCTTTGGCTAGAAAATCAATAAACAGGGATGGAGGGTACTGATAAGAACACTGGACTTGTCTTAGCTCAAAAGCTTGAAAATGCTGGTCTGCTATATCCATTATCAATTTATGTATGTTCCTACTACCAAGAGCATACATTGGGACATGAGAGCAAATCAGATGGGTGAAGGACAGCAAAGGGTTTGCTTGATAGCATGTTTAAAAACATGACTTACAAGATACCATAAAGCACTAGGATAGAGGAGAGAAAATAAATCTAGCCTTTTTTTTGTCCATTCAAATCAAACCAAAAGGGAACTGTTGGCTTTTTCCCATCCACGGTGTGTATTTTCACTTAATCAATTACTTTTTGTAACAATGATCCAGACTCAGCCAGTCTCTGGGGACTATACTCCTAATTGGAAATTCACAAAGCAATCCCCAAGAAGCTAACAGTTATAAGCTTTATGGTTAAGAACCGAGATGCACTCTAGTTGCAAACTCTATGGCCACATCATCGATTTAGTGGCTCTATTCTCAAATTCTGTGCTGGTTGAATTATGGGGAATGAAGTTGTTGTGCCTCTGCCAGCTCATAGTCCTCTAACCTTTCTGAACATGAAGATGTCTAGCTCCCACCTTCCAAACTCAAGAGACTGTTTTTCCTATGTGTGTACCTACTTCTTATATAGGCACACAAAAAAATAAGAAGAAAATGTGAGCATAAAGAAATTCATAGCTGTAGCCACAATTCAAAACAGAGAAAATGTAAAGATTGCAGATTTACTGTGTTCTTTTATGACTGTCTGCTCTCTGGATTATTTCAATCAAAAAAAGAAGCTCCCAGATATATACACTGAATGTCACTGAGACACACTAACTCAAGGTACTATAGCATTGAAGAGTTGTGGAATTTTTGAAGTGATAGGCTTTCAGCAAAAGAGCTGCAGTAGGGGAGGCTGCTGGCTATAAAATCCTGTTTTCCCTTTTGGAAAGGTCACTACTGAGTGAGCTTTTCCTCCTTTATGATAGAAAGAGGAAATCAAAGGAAGAGGCCCAGACACAATCACACTACAACCCTATTACCATCATTAGCACCCGAGAGAATCTGAGGGTCTGGGGTGGGTGATGATCCACAAATCCAATATATGTCATACATATACAGTAGCACAAAAGCAGTATCAAATTTTTTGTCAGGCAATTAAACTTTATGACAAGTTAATTTAACTCTGCTACTGTTTTATTAAACCTATGGGAAAAAAAAAAGAAGAAAACCATTTGCTCTGGTACATCACAAGATTTGCAACACATTTCTTAGTACATGCTCCTTGTTCTGCTATTTTGATATATTAACTATCCAGCAATGAATTTTTGGGGTCATAAATCTACAGTGATAAAATTATTCCTATTGATGAAGTCAAATAAATATTTTATTGCACTTTTATGAGCTTTTATTCCCTCTTCACTAGCAATTAGATGTTGTTTAGTGGTACAAAGATATTTTGCTTCTGTAAAATGTATTAGAGACAATATAACAGTAATGCAATTCATATCTACAAAGCTGTTGTGCACCCTTAAGTTTGAATATTGAAGCACATTTCCCCCCAAAACTTACAAAGAATAATTTGTCAATGGAAAATATCCAGACATTATATTTAACTCAATTTATATCCTTAAATATTTTGCGTGTCAATTGTGGGCACTAATTCTATTATGCGACAATTTTATTTGCAAAAACAAAAATAATCTGAGTTGTAAGAGGGAATAAAGTATAGCAAACCAAATACTCACCAAAATCTAATTCTTTTAAGTCTCCAGAGTGCCCCAAACCTGGATATTATGATGAAAGTTTTATATGGAAAATTCAGGGTAAGTAAGACTTGCAAGGTTTGGGGGAGAGAAAGCTCAGGGAAGCGGACCTCCGATGTCTGTAGAAAAGAATTTGGCTCACTTACCTCCAGAATGTCTTTTACAATAACATAGAAATATATCCTGGAAAGATCAAGTAATTTATTCCCTCTCATAAAAAGAAGAGAAACCTGAGGTTTAGGAAAGAAAGATTACTTATCTTGCAAATATATCATGTTATGCCAGATCTAAGACTAAAACCTAGCTAATCTGACTGCTAATGCCATAAATTGAGGGCCTTTTCATTTATAATGCATTAATTGCTAAACATTATGCAAGAAAGCTGCTTAGGTAAAAGTCCACAGATATGTAATACAGTGGGTACTCCAATACAATCAGGTAGTTAGACACCTTTGGCGTTTGGCCATTTCCACAATACAGTCTTGTTCTGGATAGTGCTCACCACTAGTCTGGGTCCCAAACCGCTCACACAAAACAAATTCTCTTCCTAAACCAATTCTCACCTCCTCCAGGCTTACATTTCATGGGCAGGGAGGCATAATCAAAGATGGAAATATTAAAAAATTGTCTCTGAAGGGAAATATTTTATATATGCTAACTTTACCTGACTTTTGGCAAATTACAAAGAATACCAACACACTTTACAAAGCACCATGCAGGTGAGCTATACAAGTTTAATAATGAATAGGAAAAAGAAAGTGAATAAGAAGCTCCCACTTCCAGACAAGATGAAATAACAGGGATATGATTAACTGCTCTTGCCTGAAATAAATGAAAAATTAGATATTAAAAAAAATTAAACAAAGGTTTTTGAGACAGTGGATACCATGAAATGAAGTAAAATTATTATTCAAGGTAAGAAACAAATGAGGTAAGCCCTAAAATTGCCCCAGATTACTGCTTTGAGGAAGAGTCTAGGCTGAAGTTCATGGACATGGACTTTAGGCAAAGTGTAGGAAGCTCCTTGAGTGAGGAGACGGAGCTGAGAGTATGAGAAGAAGAAGGTAGCTAGAGTCCACAGGAAAAAGTATAGGATGGGGGAGAGATGCATGGAAAGAGAACTCCAGAGATCTGCAGAGAGACCCCTTGAGTATTCAGCTGAATACTTATCCCCACATGCCTTTTAGAAAACTACTCAAGGCCAGTGAAGAACCACACAAATGAATGAGAAGGAATGGCATCAGACACTCATACAGGGGCGGGAATAGTGCCTGTTAAAACCAGAAGACAGGGAAGCCTTAGAATTTGCATGACAGTGGGTAGAGTACTCAGAAATGTCTTGCCTCATTAGACTAAAGTCTGCTTTGGTCCTGCCTAAAAATTATAAAATGGAAAACTGAAAAGGATCAAACTGTCTCCAAGAAAGTCAACAATGTTCAAGAACAAAGTTCAAGAAAATTTATGAAAATACAGAAATATCTAGTTCCTGAAAAGGTAAAATTCACAATTTCTGGCATCCAGTCAAAGATCACTAGGCATGCAAAGAAGCAGAAAAATACTACCCTTAATGATAAAAAGAATCAATGAATTTAAATGGAACCAGAATTGGAAAAGATGCTAGAAGTAGCAAACAAGGATATTAAAGTTAGCATAACTGTATTCCATATGTTCAAAAAGTTAGAGACTTGGAAAATATTTTTAAAAGACCCAAATCAAACTTCATGAAGTGAAAACAATGTTGGTGATGATAAATATATAGGATAGGACTAACAGCAGATTAGACAATGAAGAAGTGAAGATGAACCAACTTGAAAACATAGCAATAGAAATTATCCAAAATGAAACTTAGAAAAAAATGTTTAAAAAAGTAAAATATCATCAGTGAAATGTGAAACAATTTCAAGTGACATAATAAACATGTAATTGAAGTCCCCAAAAGAGGGGAGGGAAGAACTGAAAACATATCAGGAATCAATGGAATCAGGAATAAGACAAAGAAGTCTAATGTCACCCTTCTATTCAATACTCTACTGGAGGTTCTACCCTGCACAAGAAAAAGAAATAAAAAAACATCAAGTTTAGAATGAGAAAAATAAACCCTCTTTATTTGCAGATGAAATGATCATCCATCAGATGGAATCTATTTATTTTTAAAAACCACTGGAACTAATAAACGAGTTTATCAAGATTGCAGGATTCAATATCAACATAAAAAATCAACATAAAAAATCATATTTCTATATCATAGCAACAAGCAATGGAAATTGGAATTGAAAAAATGCAATGTAAAATACCATAAAAAATTGAAATAAGATTAAGCCAGACCAAAGATTTGCAAAACCTATACACTCAGAAAATAGACTTATATAAGTGGAGAACTATATCTTGGTCAGCAGGTATAAATGTTGCTAGGATATCAGTTTTCCTAAAATTGATCTAGATTCAACACAATCTCAATCAAAATTCAAGCAAGTATTTTTGTAGAAATTAGGCTGATTCTCAAAATTATATGAAAATGTAAAGGGCTTAGCAAATGCAAAACAATTTTGAAAAAGATAAGCAAAGTTTGAGAATGAACTCTACCTGCTTTCAAGATGTATTTTTAAGATACAGTAACCAAGACAGTATGGCATTAACATAAAGATAGACAATTACATAAATGAAACAGAAAAGAGAGTCCAGAAAGAGACCTACACATATAAGGCAATTTATTTTTTAACAAAGATGCAAAAGCAATTCAGTGGAGAAAAGATAGTTTTTCCAACAGATTGTTCTGGAACAAATGGATATTCATATTCAAAAAAATAAGCTTAATTCATACTTCACACCATATGAAAAAATTAACTATAAATGGATCATAGACCTAATTGTAACTCCTTAACTACAAAACTTCTAAAAGAAAACATAGGCAAAAATCTTTGTGATCATGGTTTAGGCAAATATTTCTTACATATACTGCCAACAGCATGATTTAAAAAGAGAATTGATTAATGCCCCTCATCACCACATAAAACTGTTACTCTACAAAAACTAATATTAAGAGAAGGATAAGATGACCCATACACTGGTATTGCCCAGTGAAAGAAGGACTTGCATCTACAATATAATAGGAATTCTTAAAACACAATAAGAAAACAAATAAACCATTAAAAAAAATAGGCAAAATATGTGTGCAAACTTCACCCAAGAAAATATAAAGATGGAAAATAAGTTCATGCAAAGATACTCAACATCATTATTCATTTGAGAAGTACAAATTTAAACCACAATGAGATACCCCTGCATGCATATTAAAATGATGGCAATTTAAAAGTCTGACATGACCATACCGAGTATTGGTGAGGATGTGGAGGAAACAGGAACTCTTACACACAGTTGACATGAAGGTAATATGGTACATGTCTGGAAAAGATTTGGCTCTTTCTTTACACATTTAATATATGCCCTCCATATGACCCAAGTATTTAATTCCTAGGTATTTACTCAGAAGAAAATAAAGCATATGTCCACACCAAGACTTGTACATGAATGTTCATAGCAGCTTTATTTGTAATAACCAAAAACTTAAAACAATCCATATGTGCATCAACAGATTAAAGATGAACAAATTGTAGTATATCAATACAATGGAAAACTATTCATCAATACCAGGAAATGAACTATTGTAACACCCCAAGGTAGTTGAATCTCAAAATAATTATATGGAGTGAAAGTACTCAGAAAAAAGAATACAAAATAATATGATTACATTTATATAACATTCTAGAAAATACAAACTAATCTCTAGAGACAGACAGCAGATCAGTGTTTGCCTGGGAAGGGAGATGGGGAGGAGCTAGAGGGAGAAATCATAAAGAGATACACAGAAACTTTTAGTGGGGAGAGAGATGTTCAGCATCTTGATTGTGGTGCTTATTTCATAAGATTATACATATGTCAAAACTTTTCAAATTTTTCCATTTTAAACATGAGCTATTTTCAGCATTTTAATTATACTTCGTGTTTAAAAAGTGAAAATGCCCAGTTTGTATACTCAACACAGAATTATGAAATGGATGCTTCTTCCATCTGTGTGGAGTAAGATCCTCCATCCATATTATGATTTATATGGCTCCAATTGCAAGCTCCAATTTGTTGCCAAAAATACATTATTACTAATATCATTAATAATATTATTCATAATTATTAATATCTCCATGGAAGCATTTTATCCTCTGACAGAAACTGCTAGTTACCGCCTATCAATCTTCTTCTCTTTCCTTAAATTTTTAACCACCAGTCACATTGCCATCCAACTAATCTCTACATTCCCTAGAGTGGGAAGCTTCCCTCAGCATCTGCTTTATCATGGCCATTCTTAGAACTAACACCATCTCCTCTTTTAGTTTATTTGGGCACTCCCACTTTGGGCGTTTGGCCAAATGTCATTGCGTATGTCCCACACTAAGTTTCTATCTCCCCGTACTCGCTACATCTTTTCTTGTAAATCTGCTGACCAGGCTGTAGTTTGTTACCTAGCAACTTGCTGACGTCCACATCAGATGACCCCTCCATGAACCCGCTGTTTATAACCCCAACTTAACTTGAATAAACGAGACTTGATCAGAGCTTTGTCTTGTCTCCATTCTTCGTGTCTCTTGTCCCCCCAATTCCCACTCCCTCTTTCAGGTTCCGGTTTGATTGAACCGTGGGCCGGGTCAAGTGGCACCTGAACAGGGACCTGAACACGAGGGATGCAGTGAGGAACGCTGACAAAGAAGCCGGCTGAGATGTGAGAAATTTTGAGGACACTGCGATGGACCTAAGTGAGAAATTTTGAGGACGCTGCGACGGACCTCTGTGAGAAATTTTGAGGACGCTGCGAGGGAACCTGCCTCGCAATTGGACCTCCGTAAGTGATCAGCAATTATGAGACAAGAAATTAGTCAGCATGAGACATTTGTAGAGGGTTTCACAGATGCTTTAAAACACGAGGAGTAAAGGTGAAAGTGAAACAATTGTTAAGGTTTTTTGAGTTTCTAAAAGAAGTTTGTCCCTGGTTCCCCCAAGAGGGAACCATTGATGAGAGGAGGTGGGTGAGAGTAGGAGATGCCCTAAAAGATTACTACAGAGTTTTGGGCCCGAAAAAATCCCAGTGACCGCTTTCTCTTATTGGAATCTTATAAATGAGATCCTAAGTATTTGCCACAGGGACAGTACAATAGCGGCTGTTCTTGAAAAAGGTGAAGCCATTTTACAGAAAGGACAGGCAGAAGCCATTTTACAGAAAGGACAGGCAGAGGGCCAAGAGGGCACTTACCCTGAGAAATGTACCCACATTTCCAAAGATAATCCATCAGATAAACCTAAAAGTCCTGATCAGGAAGAAGACCTGATATCCTTGGAAAGCGAAAATGAGAGCAAAAATAATACAAAAACTTCTGGCCCGCTGATAAAGCTAGAAAAGAGAAAAACATGAGAGGAAAAGACTAAACCAAAACTAGGCATAAAGCATAAAAGGGGACTGTATCCCAATCTTAAAAAATTTAAGGAAGGAAGCGATAATGATT
>JAQZBX010070943.1:0-15323 GCA_029593785.1 Cabassous unicinctus
AAAAAAAAAAAAAAAGGTTCGATTGGGAAAGGGGGAGAAAGACTCTCCAAGCAAGAAAACAGAACAAAAGTATGGTGGCAGGAATGGACACAGTGTATAGGAGGTCCTTCATAATCCAACCTCACCCAGTCTTACTAGTCTTTGCTCTGGCCACTGATCCCCATTAGTCACATCAAACTTCTTACTTCCTGGACACACAATCTTTGGTAGTTGCATGTGTTTACACATGTTTCTCCCATTGCCTGAAATGTTCGTCCCTCCTTTCCACGTGTGGGTCATGTTGACTAGTTATGGCACAGTAGGCACTGAAAAAAATGTAGCCATTTTTGTAACTATTATTATTACTATTTAAAGCCCAAGTGAAACATCTCTTTAAAGTGTTTTCCAATTCCCCGGAGTTAATCAACTCACCTCTCCTCTATCCTCCCATAGCATTTTGTCCATTTCTCCATGATAGCATCTAAAACATTTAACATTGTATTGTACCCAGGAGTCCTTCTCTTTCTCTCTTACTTGTGTGAACAGGAACCATCTTTCATTCAACTCTTTCCCCTAGCACCTAGCACAGTGTCTGGTATATAATAGGTGTCCATTATATACTTGTTTACTGAAGGGCCAACTGACTTGAATTTACAAAATAAATAACAATAGAATTCTTTTAAAGAGTCAGCTTTCTTTAGTACATTTAGATGAGTCAATATATCAAAATCTAATTTACTTCTACATTTTCATGAATATGTCTACTGCATAATCACACGAACAATTCATGCCTAAATTTCTTGTGGGTTCACTAAAAACTACCAACTGACTATGAAAACCACACTATTCTTTGTTTGACAACAAAACTAGGCCTTCATCCATGCTGAGACATGATAAAGTAATTGATAATTTAGATATTTTGGTCAGTGACCTTTCTCACTGACACAGTGCCACAGCTTTGTCTGTAGAATACCTATAGGCATTTATAATGGCTTTAGACATGCCAAGTAGAGGTTACAATTTTATAAGTCCAATAATAAATCATAGATTTACATACAGAAACTTTCATATGGTAGGAGTTTAAGAAGTAAAACAGCAGCCTTTTTTCCTGCTGAAAGCAAAAGGTAGCAGAATGCCAAAGGAGCAAACACTCTCCTGATTCTGCTCTTGGCACTCCTTAAAGGAGAGGAAGAAATGTGCAGGGCAAGCAAGATCCTAAGCTGAAACTTTCAGTCACTCAGGGCAATAGGCATTTTGAATGTCTTATTAAAGGCTGAAGTATTAATTTTATATATGCCCATGTTCATTTAAAACACAATTTGCAGCTTGGAACTTAAAAAAAAGTCCTAATGTGCTAGTTCATCCACATTTTAATCAAGCCAGCCAGGTTTGAACATGTTGTACTTAAAATAGTCTCTAGATACAGTTATGCAAAGGTATGAGCTCAATCCTTTATCTCTGGAAAAGGAATTTAGGGAAGAGTGACTAAAGTAATACTATTTCAATGGAAAAACCATAGCAGAAAAAGTCAACTGCTAAATAGTGATGCATTACTTTAAATAAGTTAATGACAGATTTCTTACATTAGTCTCAAGATGAGAGCCTGACATTTTATTTCAAAGTTGTCAGGGGATATATTTTGAAACTAGATTCTACATAAGACCACCTTTTAAAAAGGTTGCGTTAGTCATCCATTGAATCAGGTTCTTTAGAATTCAAGTTTAACTCATTTCATATGGAAATAAATTCTATTTTTACATGAACAGTGTTACAAGAAAAGTTTTTATTCTTTCGTCAGCTTTAGAAAAAAAAATGCCATTAGAATCTGGAATCACGAAATTTTTGTAGCTAGAACCTTAGAAGCTAATGTATCCAATTCCTTTATTTTCAGTTGGGGAACCTGAGCACAAAGAGGTCCCATGACTTGATAAGAGAAAAACTAGTACCAGAATCTGATTACTAGTCCAATGTACTTGTTCTACTGCATACCATTAAACACACCACTTTATTAAGACAAAAAATATTTTGAAAATTACAACAGAAGTAGAGTTTTAAATACTTATACCCACTCCATAACTAGGAAGAATTTAAGAATTAGATGTGTGTGGCCTGAAAATTTAGAAATATAATACCTTAAAAACGTGGGCACACTTTAACCAATGACCGGATAAACAAAATGTGGCATATACATATGATAGATGACTATTCAGCTGTAAGAAGAAATGAACTTGGGATACATATGACGACACGGATGAACCTGGAGGATATTATGCTGAGTGAAATAAGCCAGACACAAAAGGATGAATATTGTATGGTCTCACTGAAATGAACTAAATCGATGAGGAAATTTATGGAGTTAAACTATAGAGTAGAGATTAATAGGAGACAAACGTATTGGTAATGGGGGAGGATGGTAAGAGTGTGCCAAATGTACGCTATGGACCTTGTAATAGTATGATGATATTATCTCATCATCTGTAACAAATGTTCCACCACAGTGTGGTGTGTCAATAGAGGGGTGCTGTCTGAGAATTCTGCACATGTGCATGACTGTTTTATAAGTTTATAATTTCTGTAATAAAAATATATTTTAAAAAAAATAATAGGGTGGGTTGGGGGAAAATACACCAAATTTAAGATACAGACTATAGTTATTAAGATTTTGGCGATATTCTTTGATAATTTGTAACAAATGTCTCACAACAATGCAAGGTGTTCGTGGTGGATTGATGTATGGGATCCCCCTGTATGATGTTATGCATGTTTGTTTCATAAGTGCACAACTTTTACTATATACTTATTGCTTATGTATGTTCATATATAAATGAAATAAAATAATAAAAATAATAATAATAATAGGGTGGGTTGGGGGAAAAATACACCAAAAGTAAGATACTTTGGTTAGTAATAATATTTTGAAGATGCTCTTCAATCATTAGTTAAAAATGTTTCACAACTATGCAAGGTATTGGTGGTAAGGTGAGGATGAGCGTCCTGTGTGATGTTTTGTATGTTTTGTAAGTTCACAACTATTACTATACACTTTTTGTTTATGTATGTTTATGTATGAGTGATATACTTCAATAATTTTTTTTTTTTAAATGCTGACCTATTTACCCAGACTTCACTAGACTCTTTCAAGTTCTGGTGGAAGAACCAACTACTCACACATTTTTTGGTACTTTAACCCTACTCGGGAATTGTCAACAGTGCTGAAAAGTTCTTTCTTGACAAGATGGGCCGGTATGGCAAGGCACTTTCTTTTCTTGTTCCTGGTTTTGAATTCAGTAGTCTTTTGGATGCTTGAAGATGACAGAAAGTTGGTCTCTGGATAACCAAAGTTTTACCACAGGCATTTTCATGGCTAAGTCTACCTGCATTTAAACAGAGCTTACAGATAAATAAATACATCAAACTTCTCACTTCCCAAGAGAAGCACTACAAAGATGACAGAATTAAAACCACTCTTAATAGTAATCCACAATAAACTGTTATTCAACTATCAACGAAGATAAAATATAATATAGCTACAAAGAAAAAGTGTGGGCTTTGGAGTCAGATCTGGATTTTTAATCTCAGCTCCTACCCTAATTAGCCATATGACCATGTACTAAATTACTTACTTTCTAAGTCTAAATTTCCTCATCTAAAATTTCAAGACTATATTGTCTATCTTGCAGAGTGACCATAAAGGTTAGAGAGAGATTATTGATGGCATACTCAAACTATAAACTGCTTTGTTTCATACTGTCTTTAGATAGTTTGAAAATATTTATTTAAGCAAAAGAAACAGTTCAATAGCTTACAATTCATTCATTTACTCAACATTTAGTGGAGGCCTACTATGTGCCAGGCACTGTGGCTGAATAAGGCATATCAGTGATCAAGACAGATATAGATCCCTACTCTGATGGACCTTCTAGTGGGAGAAGATAGATAATAAATAATAAGTATAATAACTAAGTAAATTATACAGGTCTTAAAATATAATAAGTGTTTTAGAAAAAAATAAAAGGTAGATCAGAATAAAGGGAATCAAAGTGTTAGGGGCAGAAGGATCATAATTTCAAATAAATGAAATAAATGATTAAGAGTAGCTGTGATGAAAGTGAGAACCACTGAGTATACACTATGGATAGACTGTACAAGGCATGGGACTGTATAACACAGTGAACCATGTTGTGGAAGATGGACTGTGGTTAAGAGTACAAATATGAGCATGCTCTCTCATGACCTATAACAAATGTACAATACCAGTATAAAACTAGTACATAGGGGATGTATGGAAAAATATACCAAGTGTATACTATGGACCATAGTTAGTGGTAATAGTATGATCCTGTTCTTTCATAATGTGTAACAAATATTCCACAATAATGTAAGGTACCGGTGGAGGGGTGATGTATGGGAATTCTGCATGTTATGCATGATTGTTTTGTAAGCTCACAACTTCTCTAATTAAAATAAAATAAATTGAAAAATGATTTGAGTAGGATTCCTTAAGAAAGTGACATTTGAGAGAAGATTTGACAGCAATGAAAGATTTATCCAAGCAGCTATCTGGGGGTAGACAATTCTTGACAGAGGGAACAGCCAATGCAAAAGTCCTAAGGCAGAAACATGACTGCCAGGTTCAAAAAATAGCAAGAAAGCTAGGGTGGCTGAAGCAGAGTGAACAAGGAAGATGTAGTAGAAGATGACATTAGAGAGTTAATAGAAAACCAGATAATGTACGGCTTTATGGGTTTTTACTCAGAGCGGAAAGGGGAAGACACCACAGGATTTTTGAGCAGAGGAATAACATGATCTGACTTACATGTTTAAAAAATTGTTCTGTGGAACCAGATGTGGCTCAAGCAGGCAGGCGCCTGCCTACCATGTGGGAGGTCCCAGGTTCAGTTCCCAGTGCCTCCTAAAGAAGACGAGCAAGACAGCGAGCTGACAAGATGGGCTGGCATGGCAAGCTGATACAACAAGATGACGCAGCAAGATGACGCCGCAAGATGACGCAACAAGATGACGCCAATGAGAGGACGCAACAAGGAGACACAATGAGGAAGCACTATGAGAGACGCAACAAGCAGGGAGCAGATGTGGCTCAAGTGATTGGGTGCCTCCCTCCCACATGGGAGGTCCCAGCTTCAGTTCCTGGTGCCTCCTAAAAAGAAGTCGAGCAGACACAGAGAGCACACAGAGAGCAGACAGTGAGCGTAGCACAGAAAGAGCAGACAGCGAGCGTAAACGATGGGGGGATGGGAAGAAATAAATAAATAAAATAAATCTTAAAAAAAAAAAAAGAATTGTTCTGGCCACTGTGTTGAGAATAAAGGAAAAGGCAGAAGATGGGAGACCAGTTAGGATGTGCTGCAATAATCCAGGCAAGAGAGGACAGTAGTTTGGAGAGTGGTAGCAGAAGAGATGGTGAGAAGAAGTTGACTCAGGTATATTTTGAAGACAGGTCCAATAAGTTTTCCTGTTAAACTGGATGTGGGATGTGACAGAAAGGGATGATTCCAAAGTTGTAAGCCAGAGCAACTGGAAGAGCAGAGTTGCCATCAAATAAGATATGGAAAACTGCTGGTGGAAAAGGGTTAGAGGAAGAAAATGAGTAGTTTACTTTTGATTTTACACATGTTGAGTTTGAGACAGATGGCTATTCCCTAGGTAGATAGGTTCAGGTAGATGAAATAATGTTTTTACACTTTCATTTTACTATCTTGTAATAGATGATAAACCATAGATTTAATTTGGCCTCGACACTACAGTTTTTTGTTTTGTTTTGTTTTTTAAGATTTATTTTTATTTATTTATCTCCCCCTTGCTGCTTGTGCTCATTGTGTTCATTTACTGTGCATTTTTCTGTGTCTCCTTGTCTCCTTTTGTTGCATCATCTTGCTCACCGCACCACGTGGGCCGGCTTGCCTTCATCAGGAGGCCCTGGGAACTGAACCCGGGGCCTCCCATATGGTAAACGGGAGCCCAACCAATTGAGCCACAGCCGCTTCCCTACACTACAGTTTTATAACAAATTAATATTTAATTTCAGTAACTACCAAAAACATGACAAAAAAATACTCAGAATATAGTTTGAGTTCCCAGTAACCTGGAAGGTCCCAAAAGAAAATGATTGCCCAGAGCCTGAGAATAAACAAACAGCATCTAGGAAGAGGAACAATACAAAGGAGGAGCCTACACAAGACTTCCACTACTCCCACGCTCCAGGCCAAGGTCACTGGAGAAATGGCAAAATCATACCATCTCAAGGTTGGAAAAGGATCATCATGTCAACAAATATTTTCCAAGTGACCATGTGCTAGATGCTAAGACTACATAGATGATTATGACAAAATTTCTATTCAAAGCAATGTGTGCTAAGTACTTTAAAAAGGAATTAACAAAGTGCTATGGAAGTATAGGAGAGGGAATAAAAGGGAGGCTTTTCAAAATAATGTCCAAGAATTAACTTGCAATCACATCCATCATCTCCTACCAATCCTACCTGCAGAAGACTTAAGGAGTGATTCAGGCTCAGGAGGGAACAGGGTTGCAGTCCTAGCAGGGCTGGGACTTGCAGCCTCTTAAGATCACAGCCCTGTTCTCTTATTTGGTTAGTTAAAAAAAAAAAAAAGTTAAAGGTGGTTTTGATCATTCTGCTCCTCTCCATGTCTTCTCCACAAAAAAACTGGGATTATGAGAAAGCACTGTGTCCAACCATTCACTCAGTACCTTCTCCAAATTTTATAAGACTTAATACTTTAAAATATTTGCTGAAAGAAAATAGTGCATTCTCTTCCCATTTTAAATAAATTTTACTTAACCCGCAGGCTATTTACAGAGGTCTAGGTCACAACTTTAACTTCCAGAAAAACACTAACTGTAACCACTACCAATGTCATGTGACTTTTCCTCTGGCCCAAATTCTAAACCTTCTACCTCCCAAGGCTTACAAATCTTTCTAACTTTGAGACTTCTGGCATTATTATGTCTCATCTTACTGCTAATTGTGACTCTCAGAAATTCTCCCACAAAGAACTACAGGAATTTACTCCACCAATCCACAAACCATATTTCATTTTCATTTTCCAGACAAATTTTAAAGAAGTCTTGCGATGCAAAATGTCAAAAAGCGTCATTCTTCTCTACACATTTCCAAAGGGCAAAATTTATGTCTGACATAAGAGTTTTTACTTATTGGTCACCTCTATTAAATAGAAACATAATTGACCACGAAAACATATTCAAGCAAACTGCTGCTATTTAGCAATTACAAAAAATTATATGCTTTCAATAGTGAGTCAGGCCTCAGGAGTGGCTTAGCACATGGAAATTCACAAGTTGGCATCTACAATTAGATTCAAGGAGACAAATGGAATTTTTAAATCAGGTTTTTCCAAGAGTTAACTAGTTCTTAAACTGATTATGCCTCCGTGAAGTAGTTACAGAGGAAATGATATAATGTCTGAGATTTGTTTTAAAATATTGGGGATGGGAGGGGAAACATTAAACAAGATTGGCCTTGTGTTGATAATTAATGAAGCTGGGTGATGGTGGTTCATTATATTACTGTCTATTTTTATACATGTTTGAAATTGCCATAAAAATTTTTTTTTAGAAATTTATATCATGATTTAGTGAACCTGAAAAACAGAAAAGGTGATTCTTTGGACCAAAGACCTCCATAATCTACCAGAGTAAAAATCGTAATTTCTTAGGATATACCAAAGGAATATAACACTTATTCCTCATTGAATTCACAGAACAAATATTTATTAAGTGCCTACCATATGCCATACACCATACGGGTGCTGAGGATACAATGATAAACTAAATTTTCTCTCCTTCAGGAGGTCAAGTGGGGGATCTGGTGTCATGGTTTCTGAGGACAAAAGGTACCCCTAATACAACTTTGGCCAATGAAAAAAAACTTCCCAGAGGAGGAAGCATCTCAGTTAAACTCTGAAAGATCCAACCCAAAGAAACAAATCATTTCTTTTTGGCCCATGTGGATATTTTTCATCTTATAGATTGTCAGATCAGCAATACCTGCCCCTATATGAATTAAAGCACCCTTTTCTTTATAAAGCAGAAATGAACAAACTGTAATTCATTCAACAACTACTTATTAAATAACTACCATGTGCCAGCATGTGCTAGACAAAGAGAATAAACCTGGTCTCTGCCCATAAGGGGTTTATAAACAAGGGGCATAGGAAGACAAAAACAAGTAAGAAAGCAAGTCATCAAACAGACAAACTAATTGCAAACTTCTCTACGTTATAAAAGAAACAAAAAAGGGTCTTTGTGGATGAAAAGTTTCCACTTTCTAGATATAGTGATAAGGAAAATTGGAAGAACTGAAGAAAAACCAATGAATGATATTATAACTAACTTAAGGGGAAAATAATGCTAGACAAGGTGGCATGCAAGCACCTTGTAGGTCATAGAAAGAAATGCGGATTTTATTCCAAGTACACTGGGAAACCACTGGAGGTGGTTTTCAACAGAGAAGTGACATGATCCGGTTTATGTTTTTAAGATCATTCTTGCTATTCTCAAGAGAATGATTGAAAGAGTAATAACTTTTACAAAGAGGAATTTTAGATGTGTGACACCAAAACACCAACATTACTTTGGCCAGTAAAAATCATCTCTGCATTCCATTATCAACACAAAATCTTTTAAACTGCCCTACTTAGTCCAGGCTTCACCTACAGTCTTCTCTTTTTTAAATGCTTGCAGCCATGACCTGAGGAGGTCTCTGGGAAACTGAAACATGCCTAGATGCTTGGGGGTTAGCATTCTTTTCATTCTCCAATTGCCAAAGTCAGATTTTTTTCATTTACTGAAATCCTATTCCACAGTCAGCTTCTTGACTGAAAGGGAGTAGGGGACTTCCTCAAGTGTTTCAGGCAACAATAAACTACAGAACATCTGATAAGGAATGTGATTGCATAACCTTTCCTCCCATTGCCAACTACCTTCCAGGTGGAACTCCGCTATAAAAGCAACTCTAATTTTTCCGTCCAAATTCGCTGGATCTCTGAAAGCTACCAAAAACAAACCCATTTAATTCTGTCAAAAAAGTGTCCTCATTCCAAAGTCTGAACAAGAATAAATTTCTAGTAGCATATGCAACTGATGAGGAAAGAAAAATAAATTCCATTGTCAATCCCTGGGGCATGTAGCTAAACAATCTTAATGTAGGCACTAAGAAACTAAATTATGCTCAGAGATTTTATTCAGTTAGTTACTTGAAAAACATAATGGAAGGAGAAGTAGGGAGCAGTATCAATATCTGCTGAATAGCCATGAGTTTCACACACATTATTTCACTTCACCTTGAGAGCATGCCTGTAAGTATATCCCCATTTACTGATGAGGACACTGTGGCTCAGAGGGGTTTACACCAGCTCAAAGTCACACAACTATTAAGTGTCTTCCATGACGTATACTCCTCCATTAAACAAATGCTTAAACAAAGAGCTAAATTACAGAGAGCCTTCCACACAAAGTAATAATAAATATATACAATTTTTTTCCATCTGGAGGCCTGACCACCAATTATAATATTTTTCAATGAGGGAAAGTGCTTAGGATTCCTACTTAGAAACAGAAATACTTAAGCCACCAGAAAGCTGCTCTGGAGAAATAAGGGAGTTTGGTGACAAAAGCTACAGGGGTTATTTGCTCTCAATGAAGCCAAAGGAGCTCCCCTTGGGTTTAGCAGCAGTGACTCCCTAGCAAAAGCTGTAGGGACTCATGTACAAAGACCATTCCCAAGTGCAAGAATGTCTGAAGTGACTTAGGTTGGTGACACTGAGCAATAGCTACAGGCAAAAATGGCTATATGTCAACAAATACTGTCAAATAAGATAGCATATATGAAAGCTCCTACAAGCGCCTAGCATAAATAGGTACTCAATAAAAAATAGTTTCTTCCACTCTGATCCAAGTTATTTGTACAGAAATAAATAACTGTGCTGGGTAGAGCCATAATATTTTACTTAGTTGGGCAAACTAGTTAAATGCTCTTTCTCCCAAGCCCGGCCAGACTGAGTAGGAACCAAGGATGTAGTTGGTGCTGCCAGCTGTGGAGGCTCAAGCAGCCCTGATTGCCCCTGGGACCGATGAAGCGTCTCCCAACTTTCTCCTTTGCCAGGGGTAAGTACAGAGCCACAGCTGTGTATAATAATCCAAGTTGTGCAGGCCTACACTATAGCTGGCCAGAGAGACTGATGAAGCTTCACGCCCCTTTCTCCCCGACCTGGGTTGGGGATGGGGGGTTTGCATACTTGGTCCCACATTTGCCAAGAAAAACAGGAACACAACCAGGCACATCTCAAAAGTCACAAGTCCTCTTGGGAGTCATCTTAACTTTTGAAATGGAATGATATATATTTTAATTATTTTATGTCAATTCTATTATTTATATGCTTTTGAGATTTAGAATTCTGGGGATTAACAATTCCTACTGTATGTAATTCAAGGTAAGACAGTGTGAAGTGGTAATGATTGCTGGAATGAATATAGGGACAACTGTAAGGATCAAATGAAAATCACAGGCCCTTGGGGTCATCTAATTTAATTTCTTATTTTACAGAGGAAGGAACTCAGACCCAGAGAGGTTAGGCAACTTGTTTGATATCACATAGCTTATTAGCAACAGAATGGAGATTTTTAAACCCCAAGCCTACTAATGCCCCACTGGCCAGCAGACCTCTCTCTACTACCATTTATCGCAATTACAATGTGCCAGGTGCTAAACCGACAGTTTTACATACTTGATCTTATTTAATCCTCATCACAGCTCTACAGCAAAAGCATTATCAAACATATTTTGCAAAGGAGGGAACCAAAACTTAGAGAGTTAAAATAATTCCCCAGAGCTAGTAGGTAACAACACTAGGATTAAAACCCAGGTCTATCTGATGCCAAAGTCCTTGGTCTTAACCACTACAAAATGCTTCTCTACTTTCTGTTCATTCATTAATCAAATACTTGCTAAGCAAGTACAACACATCAGGTACTATCTGAGCCGCAGGAATAGTAGTAGTACAGAAAAAGGATAAAGTCCCTGCCCTCATGGACTTTATAGTAACAAGTAAACAAAAAATAAGCACTTAAGGTAAGACTGATAAGTGTTACAGAAAAAAAACAAGTTATATGATAACTGTAGAAGTAACATTATGATACCGATTATATATGAAAACACTTTAAAAATGTATAAGACTATATAAAAGTATTTTTACTGCTATTATTCACAAAAACTAGCTACAATTAGGACTATAAAGACCACAGGTAAAGAAAGTCAGTTTTGAAAGAAAGGAAAAGCCGGGGTTGGCAGAGAGAAGTGTGCCTTCATGAGTCAAGCATTCTCTCTAACTGGCTAGATCCTGCCTAGCTTTGAGAAATAATCTACGAAGAGAAAAATGACTTTCAGATCCTACGGTTTTAAAAGAATTGGACTCTTATACATTTATGCTAAGCATTTCTATAAAATGTCCACAGAGTCATACTAAATTGTAAAGTATAACCCTCTCTGTTAGTAGTAACTGAACAAATTAATGCATTTTCTAGAATAGCTTCCAAATACCAACTATTCATACTTGTACATGTGCATACCCCCTGCACACACATACACACCCACAATTACTGGTGACATCATGAACAGGGCAAACATTTGTGCAAGTAAAGTTTAATCTTTGATAGTGAAAATGAGTAAACAATTCTGAACCCATTCAAAGACAAGGGGTATTTGAAAACTTACTATATTCTGAAAGGCAGATAAACTCGTGTCCTCTTTCTCTAATATGATATTAAATCCTAGCTTTGGCAGTAAGTAGAAATTGTTCTAATCAGAGAAACCTGTCAGTGAGGATAAACTGATCTTTTCAAATTAAGATAAACTATCAAGATTACAAACATATGCAATTCTAACACCAACTTCTTTTTTCCTTGTTCCCATACTCCCGTTAAATTTCTCAAAGTCAGTTCCTCTGAAGTCTCAGCATAGAGACAAACTCTACTGTACAGTCCATTAAGCTCTCTTACTGGACTCAGATTGCTGCTGTGGGAACTGACTCCTCAAATGTCTGGGCTATTATCAGATAGAAGTAGCTCTTAATCTCCCTGGCTCCCTTTTCAGGGGAATATGCCAAGAAAAGGTAGGGAAGAAAAGTCCTAGGTCCACAGTTATCTAAAGTACTGTACTTTTTATCCATTATGGACTCAGCTTCACACTAGGATGTACCATCAATCTTCTTTCTTTTATTTACTAAGTCCTTAGTCTGGATACATGGGAGAGAAAATATCAATCAGGTACAGCTACTACCTCAATAAACTATGATGCTAATAGGAAAAGGTCTTGTGGAAAAACAGAGTAAAAAAAAAAAGAGAGAGAGAGAAATTACATGAGAGCAGTAAAGGGAGAGGGGAGTTTAAAAACAAGTATGAGTTAGAATGACTCATTTGTATAAATCAAGGAGAGCTGTTTTTTAGAAGAGTTAAGTGTCAGGCTAACTTTAAAAATGGGCAGAGATAAAGATCAGGAAATGGGAGGAAAAACGTTGTTGTGAGAATTTAGGGCAGCCTGACCAAAGTCAGGAAAAGTGACAATTATCAGTACAAAATGATAACCAGTACTTTTAAAAATTCTGGTTGAAAAATATGTACTAATTATTCTTGATGATCTATAAAATCAACATTAGCCCTAACCAATTTTGGTAACAACAGCATATAGCTGTAGACTAAATAAAAAAGACGAAGAAGCAGTTTTAGCAACCAAATTAAATCAGTGCACTCATCCTTCAAATACTCCAACTGAAAAGAAAAGAAACCTGCCAATTCTATAGTTACACCAGAATGATATTCTGAAATGTTTTGCTTCCTCCCATCTGAGAAGTTAATATGTACAGCCTGTTATTAAGCCAAAGTTACTTTTCTTTTCCACAGATCCCAGAGTATAAATGCACAAGGCATACAAAAGTAGCTGAAAAAGATTCTAAACAAGAAGAGCTTACCCAGCAATTGCTTTTATAATCATATATATAATCAACTTACATTTGTGTAATTCCTCACAGTTAGCAAGTACTTTATTTAGGCTAGGTTTTGCACATGGCACATAACTATTTGAATGAATGAATGACCTCATTTGTACTCAAGGGACTACTGCCAAGAGAAGCCAAACAAAAATTAACTCACTAAATTGACCAGAGCTACCAAACTGCAGGAGGATGATGATATTTTCTTGCAGTGGAGCTGCAAAGAAAGCACATTATTCATTCAACAAAAATTTGAGTACCTACTATGCACCAGACACTCTTGTAGGGTGCACATGTGTGGGAGTTCTAGACCACCTGTTAGAACTAGAACCTGTCGGACCTCAACCAAATTTAGCGAGCACACATCTTTTTAATCAGTCTACAGTGTTAACCCACACAGTATTTTTTAATCAACTTTGACATATAGTTTATACAACAAAATGGACACATTTTAAGAGTACAGTTCATGAGTTTTGACAAATGAACACCCTCATGTAACCACCATCTACAATCAAGACATAAAAAATTCCCATCATTGGGAAGCGGCTGTGGCTCAATTGGTTGGGTGGCCATTTACCATATGGGAGGTCCCGGGTTCGATTTCCGGAGCCTCCTGGTGAAGGCAAGCCAGCCTGCGCAGCGCGGTGAGCTGGCGCAGCGAGCTGGCGCAGCAAGATGACGCAACAAAGGGAGACAAGCAGACACAGAAAAACGCAAAGCAAATGGACACAGCAAGCACAAGCAACAAGGGGGGGGATAAATAAATATTAAAAAAAAAAAAAAAATTCCCATCATTAAAGCATATCAAGGTGTTTATAACTAGCAGTACCATTGCATGGGTATGACAGTGATTGAAAGGGAAAGTCTAAGGTCATGTATATTACTAGAAGGAAAACTAAAAACTGTAACATGGGACTCTATAAGATAGTAAAACCTCATTAAAACACGAATATGAGTGATATTGCATAAGACTTTTTACAAAATATAAATACAAATATACTAGAGAGAAGGAAAACAGAATAGCAGCTATGTATGGCACGGGAAGCACAGAGAGACTGAGAGGTGATGAGTTTTGTTTGTTTTTTGCTTATTATTATTATTATTATTATTGGAATAATGAAAGTGCAAAGTGCTCTAAGAATGACTAAAGTGATGAATGCACAATATGTAATTACACCAAATACCACTGATTGTACACTTTGGATGGATTTATGCTTTATTAATATGTACTAAAATTGATTTGTTAAGGAAAAAAAAATTCCCATCAGCCCTCAGGCTCTTTTACAGTCAATCTTCCATCCCCAGCCCCAGGCAAACAGTGATCTGATTTCTACCACTAAAGACTGGTTTGGCCTATTCTGGAACTTCATGTAACTGGAATCATACATTAGGCTCTCTTTTGTGTCTCGCTTCTTTCACTCAACACAATGTTTTTGAGATTCATTCATGCTATTGCATGTATCAATAATTCAGTCCTTTTTTTTTCTTCCAAGAGTAATCTATTGTTTATCTACATTTTGTTTATCATTCACCTGTTGATGGGAATTTGAGTTATTTCCAAGTTTTGACTATTATTAATAAAGCTGCTATAAACATTCATGTGGTCCATTTATGAATAATGGTTTCATTTTTCTTGAGTAATAAACATGTAGGAGTAGGATCCCTGGGTTTTATAGCAAGTATATGTTTAACTTTATAAGAAACTGCCAAACTGTTTTCCAAAGAAGGTACACCATTTTACACTCCCACGAGCAACATAGGCAAGTCCCAGTTGTTCCACATCCTCACCAACACTTGGAATTGTCCATCTATTTAATTTTAGCCATTCTAGTAGGGATTATGGGGTATTTCATTGTGGTTTTAATGTGTATTTCCCTGATGACTAATGATGTTGAACATCTTTTTTATATGCTTATGGACATTCACATATATTTTCTTTGTGAAATATCTATTCAAGTCTCTTGTCCATTTTTTAATTGGGTCATTTGTCATATTACTGAGTTGTGTTTTGTTTTGTTTTTTAAGTTTATTTTACATGTTCTGGGTATGTCTTTTGTCAGATAAATATATTGTGAATAATTCCTCCCAATCTGATTTACCTTTTCATTTTTAAATAATGTCTTTTTTTTTTTTTTAAAGATTTATTTATTTTACTTTATTTATCCCCCCCCTTGCTGCTTGTGCTGCTGTGTCCATTCGCTGCATGTCTTCTCCGTGTCTGCTTATCTCCCCCTTGCTGTGAGGTCTTGCCGCATCACCCCACCGCGCTGCACGAGCCGGCCTGCCCTCACAAGGAGGCGCCGG
>JAQZBX010070944.1:0-15324 GCA_029593785.1 Cabassous unicinctus
CCAGCTGAGCGCGACGAACAGCTCGGCTAAGCCGACAACTGGGCAGCTAGCCGCCGGCAGTCCGCACTTTCAAGGGAGGAAGTAGCAAGCCCCGCTGCAGGCGGATTGGCCGCCCTGCGGCCCCTATGGGCGCAGCCCTTATCTGGCCACCTGACGAATCGCTCCCTGCGCGCGGGCAGAAGGCTCATTACACGTGTTGGCCGGGAGACCTGAAAGCAGGACCGGGACGCGCGCGGTCTGTCCTCGGAGCTTCGGGGCGTGTGCACGCGGGTGGAGTAGCATGGGTGTGTGGGCCCCTCTCCCGCCCTTCCCCGAGTGCCTATGCTCCGCCCTTTTGTGCGCCCCCAGAACTAGAAAAGAGGGTTTCCCTAGGTTCGTGTGAGTGAATGCCCCAGCTTCGCTCACTGCTCGGGGAGACCCGAGACTGACTTCCCATCGGCGGGTGTTGGGAGAAGCCGGGGCGCGCTTGTTCGCAGATGCTCAGCGCTGGCGTCCTGAGGCGCTCGACCTGGCCACCCCGCGACTGGAACCTGTAGCGGCTTCCGACCCTGGTGGACATGGGACATCAGAGGAGGAAGCTGAGAACAGGGAAGGAGAAGGAGGCAGAGAGTTAACCAGGATGAGTCTGTCCCAATTGCTCTAGGGTTCTCTCGGCAAAGCCTCCCAGTTATACCTGAGAGTCAAACTCTAGTCTCCAAAACTCTGTAGGCAGAACAGGAGCGCTTGCGTCTCCACTTTCGCCCCGGGCCGGACCCCGAATATACGTATTCTCCAATTATCTTGGGTCTGAAATCAGACCAGGCGGGTAGGGTGGTCTCGTGGGAAGGCGTGGGGCGGGGAGTAAGTGGCGCGAGCACCGCTCTGCGGAGTTCTTCTGCCACCGCCTCCAAGGCTCAGAGCGCACTTCGCGGCTGGGGACCAGAGGTGCCGCTTTCCTCCGTGCGTCCTCGGCGTGGGGTGGAGTTGCGCCTTCCAGACAGCGGACCCCACCATGAAGCACCCTCCGACGGAAGCGGGACTTTTGCTAAGGAAACGCAAACTCCAAGTCAGAGAAAAGACTTTGCGGCCCACCGATGGCTCCCAGTCGTGATCGGGAAATCTGCTAAGTGAAAATGTCTGTAAATGACAGCCTTGCCATCCTAAATAGTTACAAAAGTAATATACAGTGTTGGGTTTCTAGCAAAATTTTAAAAATAAAAGCGGATTTTCATGTGTTTATTTTTGTTATTAAAAACGAATTACTAAAAATTGATTACCCTGCTTGGAATTCATATCTTGCTTTATCAATAAAGTCAACCAGGATAGACTGGACCCAATAAATGCAAGGATGCGAAACGTGACCGCTCGGGTTTGAATTGTCAGACGCACGGACCTAAGCAGAACCTTTTTCTAAGGCTCTTGCAGCCGGGGTGCGATTTCTTTAGCCGGAAGAAGAGGGTTGGGGAAGAGGAGGTGACTGGGCGTCGGCTGGGACCCCGTCCCTCGTCCGTGGGACTCCATGAGTGAGACCCTTGAGTCAAGTACCGCCGGATGCCGGGGAAGTTTGGACTGCTGGAAAGTTCCCGGGAGTGCCCATGAGGCGAGAGTTCCTGTTCCGGGATAACCCTGGTGGACGACAAAAACCCTTTTGGTGGAGGTGGTCTTCGAGACACTCACTCCCAGACCTCTGTTCAACATTCAAAAATAAAACTGAAAAAAGTTTTTAAATCAGCGGGACTAGGTACCTCTCTCCCGTTCCCCTATTCCCCTGTCTTGATAGAACCTGTCTTGGCTTTTGACGTGGCTTTGGGGTCACGCGGCCTGGTTACAGGCGTTTCTCCCTCCCAGAGAGGCTATGTCCAATCCGTGAGACCCCGGCCCTTACTCTCCGCAGCCACCTCTGCGCTGCCGCGCGGCGGATACAAAAGGAAACAGACGTGTGTGCAGAACCAGGCACTGAGCTGATAGGGGCACGAAGATGCGCGACACGCGGGATGCCTAGGAGAAATGTCCTGGTGTCGCTTCCCTGTGCAGGACCTGGCGAGATGGAAGCGTATGCTGTATCGGAAAACTCTGTGATCAAATAATTAAAATGAAATAAAACTTTTGCCTTGCAGACTTGTTTGTACCTTGGAAGTATTTCTTCACTACTGACGCTTAGGTTTAAAATATAATTAGATATTCGCGACCACACAGTGACACCGTCAAAGCCAAGGAATTCTCAAGACAAGGTGAAATGAAATCTTCAAATGACATTTTTAAATTGGCAGAACGATTCCCCATAACTGTATCTCCTTGTCGAGCTCCTTACACGCTGGGAACCAGTGGCCCGTGAGACTTATGACCGGTATTTTGCGGGGAAGGGGCACCCAAACTCTCTAGGAATGGAATCAGGCACCAACAAGAAAACACAAGATAAGGTCGTTGGGTACAGTTGTCAATGAAGGATGCCATCAGCTCCCTGGACCGTGCATATCTCTCCAGTTAGAAGCAGGACAAGATATTCAAAGTATCTCTCTCTCTCTCCGAAAGCGGGAGATCCGAGCGAGGACAAGCCAGGGCACCCGGAGAGGCTGCGGTGGTCGCTCGGACAGCCGAGAGACAGAACCCAGCAAGGACTAGGCGGTAGCTCTGCTGATCCGTGCATTGAGTAAGGCATCTCTTCATAAAGGCAGCTTTCTAGATAACCAGTCTACATGGGTCTAAACACCGCGGAAGACTTAAAATTAGACTTTCTCTCAGAGCTGAAAAACTTGTATGACACTTGTATGGTCATGTCTTAGGAACAATGATTATGTATTTTCCAGAGCTGGGATGATACACAATAACTGAAATTATTAAGAAGACGTGCAAAGGAAGGGGGCGAGATGAAGCCCCCAATTTGAAGTTTTAATCTCTTTTCTAAGAAAGTTCCATGTAATGACTCGCTTTTGCGATGCAGCGTGTCTATTGCTTTTCCTGGGCTTTACTGCTACAAAGACTAGAACAGAAAAAGTCCTCAGCTACTACCCTAGTCTCACGGAAAATGCCGGGGAGATGTGTGCGAGGCTCTTTCCCGGTACTACCCGAGGCGCAGCCGGGACTTGGAGAGTCACTGTAACTGTGAAGCAGAAAAAGCACTAACCACTTTGCAATTTAGGTATCACAACTGAAAGTACGTCTAGCCGGTGCAGTCTGCACGCGGACAAGGGAGAGCGTCATCCCTCCCTCCTTTCACCCCAAATTCTCGGGAGGCGAACTACCCGACACGACATTGGCCTCCGGTGAAGCGTAGCCACTTCCTTAAGGGAGGACCCGCCACAAGGTTCTTTTCTGGGTTTAACTCTCGGGGGTTCTGAGTAGGAATGTAATTGTCTTGGGACTGCAGACACCTGGGAAACAAGCGCTGACAGCTCTGCAGACTCCCAGTGTTTCGCAAGATCGTTCTCGTTCTCTCCGCTTATTAGTTTGTGGCTTTGGTTGGGCAGAAGATGTGAAAATAAAAGGAAATGGCTAGCCTCATCTTTTCGAGAAAGTCAGGAAATTGGACACTTCACTTATTATTTAATCTATGTGGCCATTATCCCTTGCCCCTCAGTTACCCACAGAGAAACGCATCACGTGAGAATAACCTTAAAATACCACGGAGACCTGTCTTCTTTCCTTTTTCCCGACCTCCAAAAGCATATCTTTTAGAAAAGAGAAGAAAGGCGATAGAAAAATAACCTGGAGCACTCGTGGCAATTTATTGTTCCAACTCTGCATTTTAAAAACAATAACCCTCTCTGTAAATTTCAGTGACCCAGAGGTCATCTGTATTTCACCAGGGTCAACGGTGGAGACCATCCCCATCTTGCAAGTTGGCCTAAGGCTAGACTCGCCGTCCAAGGACGCCCGGCGCTAGGCGGATGCTCAGACAGTAAGCGGCTTTTACAGCGACAGTTTCCTTTCTCTCCTGAAAGTTGGTGCTGGGTGGAATCCTAGAGGCCGTTGTCAGAACTTACTTATACCATACCCAGGACCTGACAAACAGATATTGTAATGTTTATCTGAGAAAATTTTAAGACCGAAATATCATTGTAAAACATCACATTGCACCTGTACACTATCAGCTGAAGGAGGGAAAAAAAAGAGTAGTTTAAAAACAACAACAACAAACCCTCTACTGAGTTTGCTCTATGTCAAAAACGACTCATCCAACACCCAAAGGCCGGGAAATGCTTGCCCTTCCTTTGTCCAAGACTCTGTCCAACAGTTATAGGTGGAGGAATTGAAATTTTTCAAATTTTAGACAATACACTTTAAATCAGTGTTGATTTCTGAGTCAAAAGAAAATGATACTTCCTAAACACTGTGCAAGACAAAAACTTGACAGGATTCCCAACTTTCTAAAAGCTCAGAAGCTCTTTGGTCTTCTCAACTGATTTTGATAAATGTAAGTTGCCAAACTGGAATATTCTGGTTAAAGAAAAATATTGTATTGAATTATTCTCTGGATAATTTGTTCAATCCCAGCCCCCAGTTCCTTTTGCCAGAGTAGATCTAGGCTGTCAGTGTGAGACGCAGATGTTTAATTAATGACCTATCCCAAATCAGTTCTTCACCTCTATTTGATGTTGTTATTCGGTCATCTTTTTCCTAATCCAGAAAGAAGACAAAATTCTGTTCATTTACATGGTTTATTGTTGTAAACATTAAAATTGTCTTTCTCAAAGAAAGAATTTATCAGGAAAAAAAATTCAGCATCTCTAACTGTCATACACCATAGAAAAAAAGGCAGTGACTTATATTATGTGCCATACTGGAAATATACAAAGAAAAATACTACAGAATATGGCAATATTAAAATTCTTACTCAAACATAAAATAATATATTAACTGACAATTTTAGACATTTTAATAAAACAAAAATTCAAAGTGCTCAGTAATTTCCAGGGAGTTATGTATATTATAAGCACTCTGGAAACAGTCAAAAGCTGCTGCATGCAAGTTTTGTTTAGCTTTAGACAACAAAATAATCAAGATATAAACTTTCTTTTATCAACATCAACAATACATACAACACTTACAAACAAGGAATGTTGGACGGTGTTACAAGCACTATGTGTCCCTTTTGTCAGGATTTTCTGATGTGTAATACTTGTGCCCACCTATTTTACAATTGAGAAAATGTTTAAGCTCAGATAACTACCAATCTTTATAAAATCTAACAGACTACATAGTGTCTGAAATACTATTTATATAGTATAGACATTACTGAAGTAGCAAGTGCCTATAACATTTTCAACCTAGAATCAACATGCTTGTCCCTTTTTAATGTAGTTATTTTTCTTTTTTTTTTTGCAAACACACTTATCTTTTAGAATTTTTAATATTTATTCATAAATAGGCACAAAATAATTTAAAAAGCCAAACTGCATTGGGTAAATTTACAAGCCTTTGCCTTCTTCAACTCATGCCACCCACGCAAAACATTTAGTTTTACTATATATTACAGCTTTCTTTACAGCAGAAAATGTTGAAGTCTTTTAAAGGGCGATACTTGTGGGTCCCTTTAATACATGTATGTGTGTTACATTTGTCTTAACTGCTATAACAAAACACAGCCAGTCATTTCCCATCATACATTAGGAATCTTTCCCTTGAACAGTAAACTGATTTTTAAACTGATAATAAAAAGTTTATACCACTGTATTGTGTGTAGTCCGTGTTCTAAATCCTGGATGCCCCGGAGCCAAAATGCCCTTTCAGGTTTTGCCTGCAGGTTAGGAAATAGCAACAATTTGTGTCTTTTTCTTTAGGGATCAAGGGGCTAGGGAGTTTTGTGGAAGGGGGTGGCGGCTAGAGCTGAGACAGCTCAAGATGCTATCTCTGCCCATGCAGACTTTCCCCCTCTGGACAGCTTAGGTTTTCTTTCCAGTTCATTTGAAGTGCATGGGAGGAGGTCTTAGAAAGGTAAAGTGTCCAGGAAAAGTTTGTCAATTATTGCTGGAGGTGGTACCAAGTCTTCCAGTTTCAGGTAGAAAATACGCTGTAGCCCTTGTGTGCAAAGGGTACGGAGTTCTGGGAGCTTCCCCAACAGTTTGGACAAATAGTTGGGGCGATTCAAGCCCCCATTATTGAAAGTCACATGGTCTTTGAGACAATTTACAATCTTGTTCTGCAGCTCTTCCACTCTCTTGGGTTCCTTGAGCCCGTGTCTCTCTGTAGAAAACAATTAGAAACAAAAGAGGAATGCACAAGGCAGTTAGCTAGTTTGCAGAACCAGGCAGGAATGGTAGCAAGGGAAGACCAGGAAAATTCCCATTGGGCAATTCTGCAGGAGAAATACCTGCACCTGTGGTACTGACCTGTAACCATAGCCAGGGCAGCAATACAGGAGAAGGCAGAAATGTCGATGTTCATATTCTGCAAGTTGGAGGAGAATTCAACAATGGAGTCAATCCATTCCCCAAAGCCACGCACGCATTGCAACCTGTGCAAGACCACCCCATTGCAAAAGATGAGTTTACCCTCCACTGGGTTGGACCTGCAATTAATACCAAAGAGAGGGGGGGGGAGAAAAAGAGAGAGAGAAAAGCTAAACAACTAATTACTTGAAGAGCAATAAATGAGGGATTTAAGAGGCACCTAATTACCGAAGAGTTAATAAAATGTAGACCAGTGGACCTTGAAAGGGTTTAATTTCATAACCATCAAGAACGCCCCCTATCCCACCTCCTTTCCATTCATCCAAGGCTTCCAGGTTTGCCCCTTCCCTTCCTTTTGTCTTCTATACTTTCTTACCTTTCCCCCTTCCTTCATTTCCTATTTTGCCCTTTTTTCTCACTTTTTTTTTCTCCCCTCTTTCCCCTTTCTTGCTTCCTCTCTTCCTCCTCTGCCTGCCTCCCTGAATTGCTTCCTGTCTCATTACCTGTACGCTAATCGCAGGACAAACAGCTCCAAGAAAGCCGATTCAAAAAGCAGGTCCTGGTCGGCTTTGGGCAGGTCAGCGAAGCCGGGAATCTTCTCCGCCCAACCCCTGATGATCTCCATGGAACCAGTGAGGAGATCATAGAATTGCTGGATATGCTGGGTGTCATCTCCACTCATCTGATAGTCAGGGTTTGCCTGGAACTGGAATTTCATTTTAAAAAGCACTTAATGAGGTTCTCTAAAATATATAACCCGTGAAATTGCTAACCCCGTTTCTAGTAGGGGAGCCAGGTTTTTATAACAATTAAACCTCTCTCTGACCAGTAAGGAAATTAGATGTTCCGGGGCAATTAATTCAATTAGGGATGGTGCTATGAGGTCGCTGCTTTAAATATGTAAATTACCATTTCCATACAGACTAAATACAGTGCCATCCAGCCCTGGGAAACGTTCACTCTTATCTCCACAAAACAATTGACACGTTAGTATTCATGCCAGTCCCAGAGTGGGTCTCGGGCAGAGCCGCCCTTTGCAGATCTTAATAAAATTACAGTTGCTTCTAGGTTTGCCCAATTTACTTCCTCCAATTAAGGCCTGCACATTTCTCACAGCTAGAGTAAAAAAGGAATCTGACCACTTGATCCCCAGCCCTACTATCTTCCCTTACTCCCTTTGCATTTCCCGACCCCCAGGCAGGGCTCCCCAACCCTTACCCTGGCAGTGCCAGAAAGATGAGGATTAAAGCATCTATGTGGAGGACTGTGTATAAAGTAGAAGTGGAAGGATTTTGCACAGTCACTGGTTTGTTTTTGCATTAGAAGTGTTGGTGTAAGTGTGTGGTGTTGGTGGTGGTAGTACTGGGGAATGTTTGCAGAGATTTGACCACTGTGGTGTGTCTTCTCTTCCTTCCTCTGCCGCATCCTCAGGTCTACACCCGTGGCTACAAAGTTCATCGGATCTGTCTGTCTCCAGAGGCCCTGACCAGAGTTCTGAGGAAGACAGCCTTGCTTGCCTCCTTTACCCCAGGGATCTGGGGGTTAATGGTGGGTTTGGGGAGAGGGTTCTGCCCATCGGCCGGTTTGTCCACACGGTACCCCCCCACCAGCTTCTTACCCTGGAATAGTCCAGGCTGGTCATAGCCGGGTTGGAGTCGACATGGGCCCTCACCAGGGCACTGATCAGACTCACCGGGGGCGAGGGGGGAGAGGGCTCCTGGGGACTCTTCGGTTTCGAGGGCAAACGACCTCTCCGGCCTTTTAAACTGTCGGTGCGAACCACTGCAAAGGAATAGCCGGGTCAGCACTGCTGCTTGCAGCTCATGCTCAGCCACCACCTCGGCCCTCCCCAGGGAATGCCACAGTCGTGGGGTCTCCCGCCAGGCGGTGCAGAGCCCCATGCTAGTAGCGCCTTAACTGGCGGCAAGCATTTAAAAACAAAAAACAAAAACAAAAAACAAACAAACAAACAAAAAAACCGCTGGGTTATTTTATTTCATCCTCCAAATGGGTGGTATAGTTAAAGGCTAGAAGGGCCTGGAGGTTTTCTCTGAGGAAGGCTGGGCTAGCAGGCAGCTGCGGGGTCGTGGAAGCCAAAAAGAAGGGGGGGGCGGGCAGGAGCGGGAGACCCCAGGCTTCGAGGAGCTGAGACGTGAGGTTGGAGTGCGAGCAGTGGTGGGTTACCTAGGGGCGCAGACTGGTGGGTCTGCAGCTTGCTTGACCTACCTTCTTTGACCATTCCAACAGCCAGGCACTTCTGAAATCGGCAGTATTGACAGCGATTTCGGCGCCGCTTGTCCACGGGGCAGTTTTTATTTGCTAAACATACGTATTTCGCGTTTTTCTGCACTGTGCGCTGCAAAAGGAGACAATATCGCCGAAAATTATTTTTTTATCTTAAAAATCCAGCAACCCAGGAAATACAGAGACAGTTTCTGAACGCTTGGGATCTATGCTCCCTCCCCACAAACAAATATACACTCACACAACTACTTTTTAATTTATTCCTTTTCCTTTTCTTTCTCTTTCTCTCCTTTTTCCTCCCCCAGGGCATTTAACAGGAGAAAATTGATAGCGTTAACATTTCAGCTAACCTTACCGCTCCTTGCTGTGTTTTATATGCTAAGAGAAGGAGAAGGAGACGCTCAGTAAATACAAATCCGTGGGCATTCATATTATTTACATTCCTTGGAGACCTTCTCTATTTAAAATGATAAGATTATTCAATCAGGATGGCGAAATAAAGAGATCACTTAATTTGACCATAGGGAATTCTGTTCCACTTGGTTAGCTCAGACACGGTTCTCTGTCCTAACCAATTTCAATCTGAACAGGGAAGACAGCTCCTAGCACATGCAAATGACCCTCTTCCAACTCCGGCTCCAGCAACTTCGGGGCGGGGACCCGCGGTGTGTGCTGCGTGCCGGGCAGGGTGACCCAAAGGCTCCCTGTCTTCCTGCTTTCCCCTTTCTCAGACATCTGGAAGCCTTTACCGCAGCCCCGGCTGACCCGGGGAGATAGATGAGTGGTCCCGGGCGAACTGGGGCTGGGCTGCCGGCGCCGAGGCCGAGAGAGCCCTCGGGGGTCCTGGGAACTAGGGTACCCCTGCCTGCCCTTGCTCTTGCTCACCTTAAAGAAGCCTTTGCAGCCCTCGCAGGTGCGCACACCGTAGTGCTGGCAGGCCGCGTTGTCGCCGCACACGGCGCACAACCCCTCGTTGGAGGGAGAGCCCCGCGACGGCGGCGAAGGTACCTGCGTGTCCAGCAGCTGCGACGCATGACCGATCTGCAGGCCGGGGAAGCCCATGGACGTGGGCTTGCGGATGGGATTGGGCACAGCGAAGGTCTGCCCATCCACCACGTGGTGGCTACCCGACGGCTCCGGGTTCATGGGGACGTGCAGTGGCCCGTCGAAGCGCATTTGGCAGCTGGATACGGGGGTGCCGGGAGGCGACTGCTTAAAGGAGAAGAGGGAGAGGCGCGAGACGGGTGTTTTCCTCTGCTCGATCATGTGCGTGGTGGCCACGTAGTTCTGGTGGAAGTTGTGGAGAGACCCCGGGTCGTCCCACATAGGGCTGTGCTGCACCTGGAAGCCCGGGGTGGTGGGCGTCGGGGGCGATGAGGGCTTGTAGTAAACCGACCCGGAGTGCGACATCATCTCTTCGGACTGGGGGGGCAGGTGGCTGTGTTGCTGGTAGTTGTGCATCTGAATGTCTTCTACTTTAATGGAGGACTGCTGTCCGGACAGGGGCATTTGGTACAAGCAAGGTGGCTTGACGTCGTAGCCTGTGCTGTAGTTGTCCATAAAGGTACTGAAGCTGGGGAGAGAAGTGGTGGCAGTGATTTCAGTGTTGGTGAGGTCCATGCTAAACTTGACAAACTCTGGAGTTAAGAAATCGGAGCTGTATTCTCCCGAAGAGTGGTAACTGTAGCTCTGAGAAGCGGGGCTGGCTCCTTGAGGCGAGGACCCATACTGCGCCTGAACACAAGGCATGGCTGGAAATGAAACAGGGTAATATACACTCAGCCTGGTCAACTGAACACTTTCTCCCGGGCTCGGGTACACCTGGAGCTACACCAGCAGCCCGCGGCGATCAGAGAGCAAGCAGGGGCGCGGAAGGAAAGGCGGGAAAGCGCGAGTGCTGCGGCACAAAACGGTGCAGGACGAGGAAAGGCTGGTCAAATAAAGACCCAGAGCTAGAAAGCTATTGAGGGTCTACACTACTGGATATTTCCAAACGCCTCCCCCACCCCTCTTCACCGCCAACCCCTCTCAGATGAGCGTCTTATCTGAAGCTCAGGTTCAGCCAACTCGTTCTAGAAACGAAAGCGCTGAAGTTGAAGAGCTCAGTGAGAAAGTTGTTCCTGAAAGCAATGGGTCCAAGATGCCTTAAGTTACCAGAGTCGCGGGGGCGGGAGGGTGGGGAGATCGCGTTGCCCTGTCTCTTGATGATTAAGGAACTCGAGTGAGGTATTAAAAGAAATGAAGTTGCACTAACCTTCAGCCGAGTTACAGGCGTTTTCGAGGAAATGAAAGGTGGACAGTGTCGTAATTCAATGAGGACAAAGTTTCCAAGATTTTTAGAAAAGCAATGGGAAGTCCAGCCTGTCGGATCTGCTCCCTGAAATAGACACAGGAAGCTTCATAAGGGTGACTTTCTCTACAGACATTTGGTCCGGCATATGTAGATTCACCAGGCAGGCCCATGGACACCCTCATCAGAAATTAAAGTGTAGCCTTTACCAAATATAAGTTAAGAGGAGTGTGTAAAAGAGATGGCTGGAAACAACAACAAAAAATGCCACCCATCACAGTCATAAAATCCTTGCAGAGAGAGGGTTCATGAAGGAGGAAAGGTATTCCAAGTACCTATTTAATACATGCGATGTAATGAATCAACCCCTTTACTAGAGTGTGAGGGGTTAAGGGTATTTCTATTTTAGTTTAACTCAAACCTGGAGTAAAAAGAAGACTAGAATTTAATAAAATACAGCATTGGAACTTTCTCCTGATTTTTTTCCTGAGGAGAAATGGGCTTTTCTTTAGGGAAGGAGGAATAAAGTTAGATGAAGTCGAGAATATAAAACGAGAAAATAACCCCCCCTTCCCAGGGTTTACAAAGTGTTAGCAAGGCCCCGGCAGTAAGAAAGGTGATTTGAGTAGAAGCATCTGAGTTTCCTAAATGCTTCTGACAGATCACTGAGATTGCTCTTCAGGATTGAGGATACAGGTGAATTGGTGTTTGCTTTTCCAGGAATCTTGTCTTCCAATATCTTTAATGGCCTAGGGGTGGGAAAAGGGGACACCATACTTTTCCAGATGAATCTTAGAACGATTGCAGAGGTTAGGTAATACTGCTTATAAGGGTATTGGCACCAATGTTAGCAGCGTCTACTAGCATGGCAAGTTGATCATATTCCCCATACAGCCTTCCCCCGTCTGCCTACTTGCTGGAACAAGACATATTCGTGTTCTAGTAATTTTCAGATGTTCCCACTTGAAAAGCATTCTAAAGCATAGGCAATCTTATTACTAATAATAAAAAAAGAAAGCCAAACATCCACTCCTGGTTTTTGTTTTGTTTTTTTTTCTTTCCCCATTTGAGAATGGAAAATCTTGCTTGGGTGTGGGGGAGGGTTACCAGAAAAAGTAAGCAGAAGAAAGGAGACTCTTGACCCCCACAGCCGTTGGGAAATATGCCTGTTCTGGATACTTTAAGTCCTTGTTAGCTTCGCAGCTTCATAACTGTACTCTTCACATTTTCTCGGCGTTTCTCTCCATATCTATCTCTGTCTCTCGGTCTGTCTCGCTGACACACTCACATAGACACGCACGGCATATGTCAATACCAGAAATTTCAGACAACTTAGCAACAGGACACTCTACCAATAACAGTCTTACTCAAAAATAGTCGGGAAACATCTGCACACTCGTTAGCCGCTGTGACACAGTTCCCAAGCAACATATAAACTAAAGAACTTTCTCTCCCTGTCACTTTGCGGGCGGCATCCAGGCTCCTCATATACAACAGACCTGGAGTTTCCATGTCCAAAGACCACCATCAGTTTCACACTAAGAGCAAACTTTGCGCATATTTCCGCGGCATGTCCACAGCTCCCAGAACTGTGCAAAGCTCCCTTCCGCGTCCACCAATGAGGAGCCCGGAAGCCTCGGTTGCGAGCCAACTCCCCCCTAGTGCCAAACCGGAGTTCGGACAAGCACCCTCCGTAACTGCGCTCACTCACTTCCCAACCTCCCGCCCGGCTCGCGCTCCGCACCTTTGGCGCCCACTTCAAGCAAACCAGTCCTATACATGTGGAAAGAAAAGACGTGCAAAAGAAGAATAAGAACGCGAGCTGCATGGTGTGCCCCTACTCACTTAGGAGTTCTCCGCGTCTCTCTTCATTCATTCAACTCTACAGAAGTGCTGTTTCCTGGGTGGCGGAGTCCCGGAGGGGTGGGCGAGCAGGGCGAAGGGAGCAGGGACACCGCAAACCTGGATGGAGCAGGGGCAGGCGGCCGGCTGGACAGCGAGCAGGGACCGCGGAGCCGAGCGCGAGCCGCCGGGCGGACTGGCCCTGGCCGCCAATGTGCCTTTGTTTATGTGGCTCGCGCTACTGCTGCCAACATGCACCTAAAGTCTCCGCGCGTCAGCGCGCGTCAGCGGCCCGCTACCCAATCGCTGCGGCGCCGAGCTCCCCGGACTCCTGGCCCGCGCTTGCTTTGGTATATTTCCGACCTGACGTCACGAGTAGGGCAGATTTTAAGGTGGGAACCGTTCTGGGTTCACCTTGGTAGCCGGCTTGGTGGGGTTTTTTTTGTTTGTTTGTTTTGTTTTTTTTTTCCGAAAGAGATGTGACCTCTCCACCCAGGCCAGCGCAGCCCGCAGCGCCGCGACATCTCACCCCAAGCCCACGCGCCCCCGCGGCCACTGGGCCGCTCACACGTGGAGAGAGTGCAACAAAAGACCGGGCGGAAGGGAGAGCTGGCGTGGGCCAGGTAGACCGCACCTGGCGTCGCACGGGATAGGGTGTGTCTCGCAGCACCCTAACCTCATCCGCCCACACTGTCAGCCCCCTTGGCGGAAGCGCGTATAGATAGATGTCCCCTGACACAGGACGCTCAGAGGGCTCAGGCAGTTGGGGAAGGATTTCCCTAGCTCGGTGCTTCCCCTTTCCTCCTTTTCTCTGTCTGTGGCTTCCTCTGGTCTCTCTCTCTCTCTCTCTCTCTCTCTCTCTCTCTCTCTCTCTCTCACACACACACACACACACACAGAGTCCTCGGGGGAGAGGCTAAATTTCCGTGTTCCTTCTTTCCTTGCAGGGCCCACACGCGAGGAATGACGTAGTGCGTGAACGGGGGTGAGGTAGGGTTAAGAGTGGACAGTGACCCATCCCCTCAGGGATCCCAAAATCAGAATGAAGCGTGCCCGATTTTGCTTCGCAAACCATAAAGCCGAGCAGCACGCAACAGGTGCGCCTTCTGCAGAAAGGTGCTCTGATCCCACCTTCTGTCAACTCTAATACTTTCGACACTTCTCGGTGTCCACGATCTAAAGTTTCAGGGAAATTAATCGACGCTCTTCTGAAACATAAAGGCTCCCATGACCTCAATCCGAGAGCCGAGGGGGAAAGACAGGGCACTGCTTGTGGGAGGAGGATGTCTCTGCGAAGAGTAAGTTATGGGCGTCCAGCCCTTCCTGGAGAGGGACCCCAGCGGCCCATAGGAGCGCAACCGGGCCAGGCAGCACCCTACGACATCCGGAGTCGCCAGCGGGCACGTCAATCAACTTTCCACGCCCAGAGCGCTCGGCGCTTTCGAGCAAAGGAACCGCCGGCGTTTCCGCCAGGGGAGCCCCACTCCGGGTCCCCCGGCCCAAGTTGGGCGGGCCTTCTCCCGTGGGGTTGGAAGCTTGTAGGACGAAGGGAGGGAGGATTGAGAGGTGCCCCTCTTCTCGAATCTGAAAGAGCTTTCCTCCATCCCTCCTCCTTTGGCGTTGCTCGCCTCCAGGTTGTGGGGTGGAGGGAAGGGTCGGTCCTTGCAATTCGAGCCGCGCCCGGCCCCGCCCCGCCGGGTGTTGTCAGTTTGGGCCGAAAGCGCCGTGGAGCCAAACAGGTTCCCGGGTTACACGACCTTAACCTGCTCCCTCGCCTTTGACCGCTCCCCGCCCGCCCCGGCTACGCGCGGGAAGGAGAGGCGCTACCATCAGGTGCCCCGAGGCTGAACCCGGGAAGCCGCGGGCTCTTTTGCACTGCAGCCTCCGGAAAACCTATGTGACCACCTTAAGTTTCCCCCAGATGTTACGACTACCGGTTCTGCAACCGCCGCCGCTGCGGCTCAGCGGTGCCCTAGCGGGCGCAAGAAAAAAATAAAATAACACCAGGAAGTGTGTGTGTGTGTGTGTGTGTGTGTGTGTGTGATGGCGGGGATGTTGTGGAGGCGGGTGAGAGTGTGAGTAGGGGTTTGAGAGGGGGTAGGGCGAAGAATAGCTTATTAGCTAGAGCGCTGTAGCGTCAGCGCCGGGTGGGCAGAAGCGATTCCACGCTAACGAAAGGGAAAAAGTGAGAGTTTGGAGAGCAGGGGAGAAGGAAGGGGGTGGGGGTGGCGGTGACGCAGGGGCGCAGGCATTGACGCACCCGCCTGGCGGGCCCCAAAAATAGCATTAGCTTCAGCATTGGTGGCGCCCTCCCGGGTTCCCTTCCCCTTCCGCGAGGGAGCAGGGCGCGGGTGGGGGAGAGCTTTCCTTGATCCCCGCGGTGGGCCAGGCTCCCGGCAGTTTTTTTCAGGCAGTCGGAAACACAAGCGCAGCCACACTGGGGTGGCAAGTTATTATTTTTTAATCTAGTCCTAGGAAAGCGGGGGCAGGGAGAATTTTAAGGTTATAATCACCACCCTCCATACACACAAATACACAGATCTAAATAGATACATTCCCTCCAAATGCTCCCCCCCCCCC
>JAQZBX010070945.1:0-15322 GCA_029593785.1 Cabassous unicinctus
GATCCACAAAATCAGTTATCAGCCACTGTGTTCTTGAAAATTGAATATAATTTGCTGGCTAGTTTGTAGAGTGGGTGATAACTAATGAAAATCCCATTTCTTCTGCCTGTTGATACAAAACAGTGAGACGGTTTAAAAGGAAACATCTTACAGCTATCGACTGCCAACATTTGGTTCAGAGTCACTTGACTGTGACCCAACCCTTCGGTCAAAGATGGACAAACAGAGATCCGAACCATGGTCTCTATCCTAGACCCAGAACAAAAAGAGGGAGTAAGGGTATGTTTTCCAACAAAATATCTTACATTTCAGAATCTATAGTTGTGTGTGGCCTTTGAATATCTCCCAGTTTAAAAATATTTGGAAATATTGTTTGACACTTTTTTCAATTATTTGTGAGTTTTCCATGAAAATTCCAGCCATTATAGTGGTTGGTAAAAGCCCCAGGAAAATGTGATGGCATGAATTCCATTAGTCTCCTTAATTATAAAATGATTGAAAACACGTGCCAATATCACCACTTTCCCAATTTGAAACACTGTGATTATTTGAGTCTTCATTAGTCTTCTTTGTCCATCTGTCACCAGGTCTACCATGTCATTTGTTTTCCTTCCAAATGTTCCTTTATCCATTGCTTTCATGGTAGACTGTGTCCTTTGTCACTGAGTATCTGGACCACTGCAGTAACTCTTCTCCAGATTTTATTTGTTCCCTACCAATTGGCATATATATCATTGAGCAATAGTCCTGAATACCATTTTCTACCATGTTACTGCCCTCCTCAAGAACCTTCAGTAAAATGTCTCCCTGTTACTTATAGACGCAAGCTCAAATTTGGTATCACCTGATATTTATTACATGAAAGTTCCCCTTAAGGGAGTTTTGTTTTCTCATTATCCCTGTGTGTCAAACAAATTCCTATTTTTTAAATACTTGTTAGTATAATGTAGAGATAGCCTTTCCCCTTGACATCTCTAATTTTAGGACCCAACTCAAATCAATTCTAGTCTTCCTTTAATCTTATAGTATGTGTTTCTCTTTCCCTTTTCAGACCTACTATAATTGTAAGAAACAGTTTTGAGCTTAATTATATATTGTTTGATATTTTATGTATTGTTTTGTGTGTAAAAGTCAACTTCTCTGTTGTGAGTTCTTTACTGACAAGGACTTTGCCAACATGTATATATTTTAATGGATAGCTTTAGTGTTGAGTGTGTATTAGGCTCTTCACAAATATTGGTATAATTGAATCCAACAATTAGAAAATATCAGGATTTAACCCATTCCTTATAGATTTCAAAACTCTGTGTTTCTATCAAACTGCCATAGAAGCAGTTATAATTTGATTTCTTTTCCTAACATAGAAAAAGATTAGTTTAAGTTCCATAAATTCTATTAAAGTCTAAACCTACTGTTAGTCCATTCTCTTGTTTTCCCAAGTGAGAATTTTTGCTACCGTCATTTAGAAAGGAGCCATGTATATTGCTGTATATTGATAAAGTATTTAAATCAGGGGTTCTTAACCAGGAATTCATGGACCCCTTGGGATTGAGCTTGAATTTAAAAAATCAGCTTATTATCTTTATTTTCTTATTATCTTTATTTTCTCTGACCTCCGATGTTGAGTGTCATAAATCAGCTGCTGCATTCTAAGAGGGTGTCCGTGGTTTTCACCTGACTGACAAAGCAGTCTGTGGAACAAACAAGGTTAAGAACCCCTGATTTAAATACTTCGTTGGCATTTAAAAATAATTTTTAGGAGTTTAGAAATGCAGTAGTAAAATCTGAAATCACTATTTTGGGTCTCCCTTGAGTACCCCAAAAGTATGAGATTAGGGACCATACTGTTGTTCACCATGTATTTGGCTCAGAATCATAGGTGTTTAGTAAATGAATGCCTGTTAGATTAATGTGTAGAATAGATTAGGTGCCACTCTAATAGGAAGAGAATTCTGATTCCTCCTTTTTTTTTTTTTTTTTTTAAATGTGTCAGTTTCACTCAAGAGGAAATAAAAATAGATTGAAAGGTCTTTTGTTTTTGTTTTTTTTAAACAAAGTCCTTATTCCATCTCAGTTTAAAAAGCCCTGTCAGATGAGAAGAGTGGGTTTTTCTGAAGCGTGATAACCTAGAGCATCTTCCTTTCTACTTAGACTCACTTAGGTTTCCTGTTGTAGGAGCACACCAGTTGCAGAGAATGTTTCTAAGTGTCCATCTGAGTGTGAGCAGCCACTTACTTTTTGTCTGTCCATTTGGTGTTCAGTTTGCAGCATATCACTCTGTGCTTGTATATCTTGCTGGTTATAGGGTGGGTCATTACACCTTCTGAAGACTGGTCTCTGTCTCTTTCCAAATGTGTGTCTGATTATATGATAGACTCCAATATAAATGTTTTTTGGATTAGCAATTTATATAATCAGTTGACCAGTAAATACATCCTTGTCTCTCTCCTGTGTTAACATTAATCATTGAAAATTAGTCTGTTGTGTTTGTGTCAGGAGTGGATCAGCCGGCGTTGTTCATTTCCTCTTCGTTCTGTTTTGGGTTCTCTCTACAGGTCAAGGATGTCAACGACCCAGCACTGAATTCTTCCTAGCTGGCCAGCAGCAGGGCATCAATGACATGGCCAAAAGCAATTCTGTCGGCAAGGACAGCTGCCAGGACTCTGAGGGCAAAATGATCTTTCCTGCAGAGAGCAGTTGTGCCCTGCCTCAGGAAGGTGATGGAGAAGCTAGGTTCGACAATTCAAGATCTACTCTGCCTTCACGGAAGCGGTCTCGGTCCTTTGAGGAAGAGAGTAATCAAGCTACAGGGACCAGTCAGTGGGATGGGGTTTCTGTGAAAACCCCAAGGCATCATGTGTCCCCATCACGCACCAGGCCGAGGGAAGTCAGGCAAGAAGCAGAGGACTGCTTGTCACGGCTCTCTGCAGGGTCAGGAGAAGCTAAGCAGGAGGTCGATGACGTTGACCCAGATCCCCTTCCTGACTCTTACTATGGGCTTCTGGGGACCTTGCCCTCTCAGGAACCCCAGAGCCACATTTGTAGTCTGCCAAGTGAAGTCCTCAGGCACATCTTTGCTTTCCTCCCTGTGGAAGATCTCTACTGGAATCTAAGCTTGGTGTGCCACCTCTGGAGGGAGATCATCAGTGATCCCCTGGTACGTAAAATGCCAGGACCTTGTTTCTAATAATTAGCTTCACTTAGCACATACTTCAGAAATGGTGGTTTCCATTTACCTTCAGAATAATGTCCAAACTCCAAGGCATTTAAGGCTTTCTGTGTTTGTCCTAACCCAGCCTTTTTGTTCACTTCCTCTACAACATACCCCTGTATTCTATACACAGCTAATGATTTGCTGTGTCCTGCTTGTAGACTGTACTTTCCTTACCCTCTGTGTGTTGCTCTTATGCCCCCACTTGTACCGGAAACACCCCTCATAGCTCTGTTGACATATCATCTGTTCTTCAAGCCTTAAGCCTTATACTAATTGCACTTTCCCATCTCATCCCATTGAATTTAATCACTTTCTCTTCTTTGTGCTACTATAGCACTTTATACCTCCATTACAGCACCTACCACATTGTAGTTTTGTTTTTTTTTATTACAACTTTAGGGAGCCTTCCTCCCCTTTTAAATTTTGAGCTCGTTGATAGAAGGCTGGTCATCCTGTTTTTGCCTTCTCCACTGTGCCTCCTGATTTCTTATTTAATAATAGGTGATTAAATTATACATAATAGGTGAGTTGAGTCATCCTGGAGTATCTTTTGAGGTTGATAGACCAGGCAACCCATGCTCTCAGAAGCAAGTTCTTGGTTGCTGCAGTTAGTCATATTTCTGATCTGGCTCCCTGCTCTTTGCTTTTTGTTTAATTAAACTCCTTCCCACCCCAAGTTCAGGTTCCCAGGTAAACCTGAGAGCCAGGAGAAGGTTTTGCTTAGTTTATGTGTCATTTAGAATAGCCTTTGGGAATAAGTCAGAAATGCTGGGATGAAATTTCCTCTTCACTTCTATCAAATTTTAAAAATTCAGGGATGGGAGTGCAAGATTGATAAAAGACTTATTAAATTTTTCTTCTAAGCACAAAAGATTGTGCTGGAAAATTTACTTCACCCTTGCTCTGCTCTTTGCTTGGGGTCCTATCTCCTAGATTCTGATAAATATCTTTCTGCTTTTAGGTGTGAATTCTGTTTTGTGCCATAACATTTCTACCCACTAAACTGAGATCTCTCTGATGTGAACTGAATAGTCATAGATGGGGATAAGTGAGGGTTTTCTCCATGCTACTTGGGAAGGGTTTTGGGAAGATATCCCAGCTTATACTTACCTCTTAAAAGGTTTGAGTAATGCTATTTTTCTCATTTGACAACATGATGTATTTATTTTCAGTAACCTGTCATAGCTCTCCAATTATTTTATTCTCATTGAAGCCCTGTGCCATCAATATCCTGGTATGTCAAGAAGAGAAAACAAAGCACTGATTTTTCCCAGAGGTTATGACAAGTTAGTGTAGAAGCCAAGACCGAGACCCAGTTCTCCTTTGTGTCCAACCAAAATTTGTGTAATGTTTCTAATGCAATTTGCCTAGCTTTTGAATTGTGAACTATAATTGCTTCTCATTTGCTGGAAGGTTAGCTATGATAGCCACTGCCTGCATGTTATTTTGACTTTTTATCTTTTTAACTATATAGTTCATTCCTTGGAAAAAGCTGTATCATCGCTATCTAGTGAATGAAGAGCAAGCTGTCAGCAAAGTGGATGGCATCCTGTTGAACTATGGCATAGAAAAGGAGTCAGACTTGTGTGTGCTGAACCTCATACGGTGAGTTGCCTTCCTCCTGTAAGGAAGGCACTTTTTGAAGACCTTTCCCATCAGGTTGCGTTTCTCATCGTCTTCACGTGGGACCGGTCTGTGACTGTTTTACAGATACACAGCCACCACTAAATGCTCCCCGAGTGTTGATCCTGAAAGAGTGTTGTGGAGTCTGCGTGATCACCCCCTTCTTCCTGGAGCAGAGGCGTGCGTGCGTCAACACCTGCCCGATCTGTGTATCGCTGCTGGGGTAGGTTAAGAGGCTGGGGGGGTGGGGGACCTGGGGAAGATGAAAGAAAGTATGTTAGTGATTCACTTCAGCTGAAGATGGTATTTATTTTCAAAATCTTTATTTAATCTCTGGGTGCTTTGAAGCACTGATGTTGTCAGAGGGCCCATTTGGGGAATAAAAGGCCATGTAATCATAGATTCTTAGATGTGGAGGGAAGTCTTTAAAAGCATTTACTCCACTTTCCCATTCTGCTGAGGAATCCTCTCTGAAATATTCCTGAAAAGTAGTCTTCCAGCCTCTGAACACTTTGATTCGTAAGGATTTCTGGGCAGCCCGTTGCATTGCTGACCACCCTGTTAATAGAAACGACGGAGAAGTTAAGGATCTTGATACTGACACAACGAGGTAATGAGAAGCTGGAAGTAGTCCTCAGTTTCCTCAGGTCCTGTGGCTCCTCATATAGATCAGACATTCTCAGATTTTGTCTGGGACGCTATGTACACCCTCACCCTCTATTCAGCTGGTAATAGTGGGTTGAAAATTCAGCCATCTGCATTTCTCTTTCTGTCTTTACTGAAGTGGTTGTTGATGATACAGTGAATTTTGTTTCATGGGATGATTGTAGTGAGAAATATATGGAACTTTCCTTCCCTGGAATGCATGGTTTAACAGGGAGATTTATAGCAATGTAAAGAATGATAACGAGCAGAGCAGGTATAACTCAGTGGGTGAGCTCCTGCTTCGCACGTATGAGGACCTGGGTTCAATCCCCGGTACCTCCTAAAAAAAAAAAAATAATGATAACAATATATGCCCATTATTCAGAATTTCTGTGTTAGTGAACATTTTCTTAGATATGACTAAATGGAGCATACTGTATTCATAATGATGAATTAAAATCTTCATGCCAGATAGCTGTTAGTCTTGATTTTCCCCTCTAAAGACTGCTTACTTCCCTGATAGGTTGGCACTCACTTGGTAGTTATCTTGGTTTGATTTGACTCTACTGATTATTTGTGGACCTGAGACCTTAAAGTGACCTGGAGAAGGATGTGGAGATGGAAAGAAACTAATATTTTGGGTGTGTCATCTCTACACAAGGTTCTCTGTTAATTATTTTGAACATATTATTTAATTAAAGGAAACAAACTCACATCCAAAAGTAATTTGAAGAAAGGACTCCAGGACAAAGGAAAGGTTCCCATTTTTCCCCCAAATATCATTTGAGAAATTTGGACTCAGGTTGGAGAATTTGAGGCTGGCACCCAAACCCCAAACTTGGCTTTCTTTCCTGGTTGTCTGGCTTGATTTTGATTAATTTTGACCTAGGATTTTGGATCTCTTCTCCCCTCCCCTGTCACCCTCACTCTACAGGGTGTCAACGTGTGGGCTTTGGTAGCAGCCATTGTGCTTCTCTCCAGCAGCGTGAGTGACATCCAGCAGCTGCTCTCCTGCCTCAGGAGCCCCAGTTCCACAGTAACCATGCCAGACGTCACCGAGACCTTATACTGCATAGCTGTGCTTCTCTATGCCATGAGGGAGAAGGGAATCAACATCAGCAACAGGTAAAGCAGGGGAAGGGAGGGAAAGAGAACATGTCCCAGCTCTGCCACTTACCATCTTTAACAGTGGACAAGCCACAAAACTCATATAGTTCAACCTCAGGCTTTTCATCTGTAAAATGAAGGCAGTATTGGGAGGTTTAAATATAGAAAGGCAGGTACAAAGTGCTTTGTGAATATAAAATGCTATATAGTTGTAAGATACCCCTGAAGCAGTTTTTACATTGAAGGGTATTGAAAGCCTTAGATGAGCTACTCTCACTTAGGGGAAGTCTTCTTGATTCATTCATTGCCATTCTCTAGGAAAATGTTAAAATCTGGTTCCTCCATTTCTCACTTTGGGGATAAGATGTAAGGATGGCGGAAAGGTCTTGTCCATCTTATTGTCTCAATGTGAGAAAGGTTATAGCATCTTGGGCTGTTAATTTAGAGCAGGGGCTCTTAACCAGGGGTCCATGGACCCGGGGTCCATGAGTCTGAATTGAAAATTCAAAAAATATTCTTGTGGGGATGTGTTTGTGTGGGTGTGATATATTTACTAAATAATACACACTATACTGTGGACTTAGTATGATTTTTATTTTGATGTAGCATGTTCTAAGTGCAGTGGATAACTGCCTGCAAAAGGTCAGTAAGGATGGCAGAGGTGGTTTTATGACACTGTGGGAAAACTCGAATTTCTAAATGTTTGCCGAAAATGACCATTTGAACAGATGTTGAACCGTGTGAAGTTATCAGGAATTGAAATTATGGAAAAGTTGTAAAACATAATTTTGAATAATCTTTTTTTTTTGTTTTGTTTTATCGGGAGGTCCCAGGGATCAAACCCAGGTCCCTCCATATGGGAGACGGACACCCAACCATTTGAGCCACATCTGCCCCTTTGAATAATCTTCAAGTTTAATTTAAAGACATGCCGATGTTGAGTGTCATAAAACTATCTGCTGCTACATTCTGAGAAGGGGTCCATAGTTTTCACCTGACTGACAAAGGGGTCTGTGGAACAAAAAAGGTTAAGAATCCCTGGTTTAGAGTTACCTTAATGGTTTCACCCACCAGAGTGATGAACTATGAAGAAGTCATTGTTGAGAGGATAGATGCATTCAACAAATACTAGGGCACCTACTACCTACTGGATGGTTTTCCTGGCACTAGGGATATCACTGTGACTGAAAAAGGCAGACAGGAAGGTGAGAGGTGACAGAGAAGACAAAAGCCAATATGTTAAATAAGACTATTTTAGTTGGTCATAAGTGTTGCAGAAAAAAATAGCATGGGACGATGTGAGAGGGAAGTGAGAATGCTACTTCAAATTGGGTGAAGAAAGGCTTCTCTGAGGAAGTAACGTCTGAATTAAAACCTGAGTGTCAAGGAGGAGCCAGCCATTTTAAGATTGGGGGAAGAGAATTTTAGGGGAAGGAGTAACCAATGTAAGGGCCAGAAGACAGGAATGAATTTGGTACGTATAAGGACTGGAAATCCAGTGTGGCAAGAGTGTGGTAATAAGTGGGAGACAAGTACAAGAGTACTAGAAGTGGGCAGAGGCCAGGTGATGCAAGATTTTAGGCCACGCTCAGCAGTTTAGCATAAAATCCAAAGTATGATGGGCAGAGAACCGTGGGACCCGATCCCTGGTCTGGAGCAGTGAAGACAGGCAGCTGGTAATGAAGTGGACAGGCAGGAGAAGTCCCAGAGAGAATTGTCCTTTCCCTAGTGAAAGACCTGAACTAGTGATCTTGAGGAGCAAGCCTGGCTGGTGGCACCGGGGAAGCTGCAGTCCATCCAGTCTCTGGTGAGGTGCAGGCAGGAACATTTCTTACATTTCTGAGTTATGTGTCAGTTCACTAAATATGGTTCACGTGGTATCCCCCTCCATGGTGTTGAGGTATGGAGCAGGAAGGTTTGTGACATAATTACGGGGCAAATACACAAACAATGAGTAACGTCCTTAAGTGCAAATATGAACCCACAAATAATCTGCATGTGTACGTGGACATGGATGAGGAATGGAGGCGTGGTTTGTTGGTTTTTGTTGTGTTTGTATATTTCTTCCTGCTTTACCTGGCAGATGATCCTAAGGTGACCAGAGACTGAAATGTATGAAAAAGGTAATTGTCGCATCAGAAGGACTGATGCTTGGCGATCACCTCGTCTTACACTGGGGATGGGGAGCAATGCACTGTAAACTATGGGGGATTGGGGATCCAGGGAGATGGAGATGAGTTTGGGTTCTGTGTGAACATGTCAAGGTTTTGGAATGCCTTGTGGTGGAATGTGTTTGATCATGACCGTGCCTCTGTTGATTGAACTTGGTAATCTTTGGTCCCCTTCAGTGACTTGGAGGCTGTTTTATATTTTAGTCCTTGGTAATAAATGTCTTGTGATTGGTATAGCACCTTTCCTTTGATCAAGAGAATGTTATTCATGCTTCTAAGCCAATATCATTTAACAGGAAATAGGGAGCCTAGAAATGGAGGCTCAGAAAGATAAAATGATGGCACTTAGTTTATTACGGTGAACAAAAATCTCATTGTTGGGAGCAGAATTGTTTAGATTAATTTAAGGTCACAACTAGTGTACTCATTCCCTACAGAGCATTTCCTGGTCTCTTTCTCCTTTTGCTATTATATATTGAAACAATGCACCTTTCTCAGAATTCTGTTCCTGGAGAGTGTTTTTGTCAACTATAGATATATTTCAGTTTTTTTTCCCTTTTTCTGCCATAAAACAGTGGTAGTATTTTCTTATTAAAAATGGTAAGGAGTTTATAAATACATCTGAGGAAGATTAAACACAAGCTGTAACTTAAATTTGAAAATCTCTAAATCTACTTTTTTCCTATTTAGGATTCACTACAACATTTTCTATTGCCTATATCTTCAGGAAAATTCCTATACTCCAGCCAGAAAAGTTAAAGAAGAACCATCTGTTTGGCCAGGGTATGTGTATGTGTGTGTGTGTGTGTATGTGTATATATATGTATTTTTTTGTCTTCCGTGCTTGATGCTCATATTTAAGGAGGGAAGGTGTTTTGTTTTAACAACTTTATTTATATATAATTTGCATAACATAAAATTCATCCATTTAAATGTACAATTCAATGATTTTCAGTAAATTTACTGAGTTGTATAGCTATGACCATGGTCTTGATTTTAGAACATTTTTATGACTCTCAGGGGAAGCATTTTTTCAATTCCTTTCTGTTTTTTTTTTTTTTTTTTTTAATTTCTCCTCTTTGGCAATTATAGCAAGAAAACCACCATCCAACTTACACATGAACAACAGCTGATTCTGAACCATAAGATGGAACCGCTCCAGGTGGTGAAAATTATGGCATTTGCAGGTAAGGGGGCTCGCTGTTCCTGGAATAGAGAGCCAGGCTCATGATGTGGTTGTTTCCTGCCTTCTATTACCACATCTCCCCTTCCCGGCTACCTGTCAGTATCTTTTCTTTTATCCGTTATTGAACCACCCCAACCAAGTAATCTGAAAAGCTGTTGGCCAAGGAATACTTACTTTTTCTTTCCACTCTCCTGAGTGTCCACACTGGAATTTCAGTTTTTAGGGATTAGATTTATGGGGCCGATAGCACTGGGATTGATCAGCCAGTCATTTATCATTGATTGCTTATGAAGAGGCAGGTCATATTGATCTGCTTAGAAGGTACAGTGCCTCTCTAATTTCTGTAGGGTAAAGTCTAGAAGACCCTCCCACCATTTGGTTCTAACCTACATTCCTAGATAAACTGTCTGCTATTCTGCCTCAGTTAGATAAATTGATCTACTTAGAGTCTCCTGAAGTACTTGATTATTCTTTTGTCTGAACCTTTTCTCATGCTTTTTTTTTTTTCTCTGCCTGGAATCCCTGCTTTTTTGCCTAAATATCCTGCTCATAACCATGACAATAACTAAATGCCTGCTGTGTACCTGGCACTATGCTAATCCTTACTACATTCTGTAAGAGTTAGTTGCCCCTATTGTATAGATGAAGAGGCTCAGAGAGATGAAAATGATTTGCCCTAGGTTAAAGAAGCAAATAAGTGATGGAGCCAGAATTCAAAGCTGGATTTGTTGCTCTCTAATGACATGCCTTTATGTTTTCTTTTTTTCTTTTCTTTCTTTAACTTCCTCCCCGCTCCCATTTGATTCTTTCTTTCTCTTTCTTCTGCCTCTTTCTTACTGTGTGTCTTTCTGTCTTTTTTCTTTCCATGTTTTCTCCCTCCCTCCCTGTTTCTTTCCTTCTCTCCTTTTCCCATGCTATGTCAGCTCCTATCATGTTTGTTTCTTCTTGATAAAGGCTTCTTTTCAACCATTTGAGCCCAATACAATCTTTGAACTCTTATAATTGGTCATCTGTATTAATTATTTGGTACTTGATTATATAGTAATGTTACTGAGCAAATGCAGGGTTCTTTTCTGCCGGATGTGCTCCAAATGACTAATTCTTGAGACACTGGGGTTTCAAAGAAACAGAGTTTATTGCTAAGCACAAAGCAGGAGATCAGACAGCCTATTGGCCTAAAAAGCTGTTTCTCCGTACTGCAGTAATTCTAATAGTTTTATAGTATCCAAAGACTGACAGATTTATGCTAGTGAATACAATGGCTTGAGATGACAAAGTTCGAGATGATCTCATCATTGAGCATATGCAGGTTGATTACATGCTTAGTCACAGAAGCTGCTGCACATGTCAGGTGCCCCAATTTTGGTTGGCTTGAGCTTTGCCTAGGAAAATAATTTAGGAATTGGGGTGGGTTAGTTCTGGGCTGACTTGGGCTCCTTCATTAATAAACATTAGGGGGCTATCTAGTGATCATAAGACCTCAAAGTTGTAAAACAGGATGGGGGAGTATAAACGGGGGCAAGTCACAAGGATTTTACAGTCACAAGGTTATGTAGTTTTACAATCATTATTAGAGATCAAGGCAATTGGATTCTAGTTCAGTAAGTTTCAGTAATTTCAGGTATTTTGGCTATTCTTCAATATACAATAAAGTAAGAAGGTATCTATATAATGATTCAGTAAGGATAATCATTGGTTACTTTTTTTTTTTTTTTTTTTTTTTTTTGTGGGAGGTCCTGGACCCAGGTCCTTCCATATGGGAGACGGACGCCCAACCATTTGAGCCATGTCTGTCCCCCCATTGGTTAATTCTTAACCCTTGGTTACAGTAAGAATAGCCAACCCATGCATTTTATAAATATTTCCACATTATTTCATTAGTCTTCAAAACAGCCCTGGTTGGTAGGGAAAGAGGTACTATTTTTCTTCTTTTACAGGTACAGATTAAATGATTCTGAATCTGATAAAGTGACATGGCTTAGGGCATAGACCCAGATTTTTTGTTTGTTTCCAAATCCATGCTCTTTTTCACAGTTCTGTGTTATCATTATACTTTCATTTTGTTCTCTAATTGTTTCACCTGTAATGGTATTTTCTTCCCAACTAGGTTGTAATGTAGGAACCACGCTTTCTGTTTTTTAATGTACTTACAATGCTAATAGCAAACAGCTGAACATGTAGTAGGTGCCCAATAAATACTTGTTAAAGGAATTAAAGATTAAATGAGTGAAAGATTAACTGAATAACTGAATGAATGGTTGGAGAGTCAGGGCAGGTAAGGGAGTTCAGAATACATCAGGAGAATCCTTGCTCATTTACACACTCTTGCTGTAGAAGCATAAATGACTCCTAGGCCAGCAATAGCTATCATTTATTGAGTTTCTGCTGCAGTTACTTTGATTTTATCTTTATCCTTACACCTATATTCCTACAAAGGTAAGTCTTATCCACCTATGCTGATGAGGAAACTGAAGTTCAGTGTGGGCACGTGGCTTGCCCTTCATCACTCAGCTAGCACAACCTAGGTCATTCCACTTAGAATCTGCTGCTCTTGTCACTACACCATTTTTATCAGTATTGAAAAACTCGTCATTGTCTTAGTCTCAAGCAAGAGGCGGGAAGCATGGATAAGACCTTTGGAACATTTTTTTCCTGGTCAAAGGGTCACATCCTTTCCTCTTGGCTTCCCCAGGCACCGGGAAGACCTCTACCCTGGTCAAGTATGCTGAGAAGTGGTCTGAGAGCAGGTTTCTGTATGTGACATTCAACAAGAGCATCGCAAAGCAGGCCGAGCTAGTCTTCCCCAGCAATGTCATCTGCAAAACCTTTCATTCCATGGCCTATGGACACGTTGGGCGGAAGTGAGCATCGTCGTTACCATTGTCATTGTTATTCTCGTTACCTTTTATCATATCGTGATCATTACGATCACATATGAACTGCACACCACCCTGACACCAAAACAATTGAATACTCTTCTCTCCATTTACAGGCAGGAACTATGAAAATAGCTTTAGTGATTTGTACTTTCCCCCTATGAAAATATATTATTTACAAATAACAGTAACTTGCTGAGGGGGACATTCTCATTTCTCTGGAATTGAGGCACAGAAAGTCAAAATGACTTGTCTAAAGTTGAGAGTGTCACAAATACTGTTCAGTTTTAGGCTTTCCTTGAAAGGATGGGGAGGGGGAGAAGACATGGATGAAGTGCACTTGATCTAGGTTTCCTGAGGCCTTCTGAACCTTGGACTTGAAGGCTTCAAGGAACCCCTTGGACCACACCTTGGAATAGTAGTGTCTGCCTTGAGCTAATCGATCTCTGGGTTATTTGCTGTGAATTCCTGAAAGCCTAATGTAAGCCATTTCAAATCATACTTGGACCTTGCAGAACTTCTCTGGCTTTCTTTCTTTCTTCCTCTTTTTAAAATCTCAACTGTATGTATGTGATGCTTGGAGCTATCTTGTGATATCATTGGAAAGAGTGGGGATAGGAGTGTGGGAAACTCCAAATACCAAATTGCCAGTAAAGCCAAATATTGTTAATTTGGGATATGCATTACAGGTACCAATTAAAGAAGAAATTGAATCTCTTCAGGTTAACACCTTTCATGGTCAATTCTGTCCTTGCTGAAGGGAAAGGTGGCTTCATAAGGGCCAAGCTAGTATGCAAGACTTTAGAAAACTTCTTTGCCTCTGCTGATGAAGAACTGACTATTGATCATGTGCCTATTTGGTGTAAGAACAGCCAAGGACAGAGAGTCATGGTAGAACAGAGTGAAAAACTGGTGAGTAGCTAAATATCTCTAGTTTAGATATTGGGGGAGAAATGAGAAGAGTTGGCATGGTACAGTGTTACGTCTGCCTTTGATTTCTTCAGAACTGCTTGCGGAAGCCTAAGATGGAGGGGGTGAGACTGTAGGCCCATAATAGTAACGGTTCTGCTCTTAAGAACACTGAGAGACATCACGTTTAATCACCATAACAGTCCTCATTTACTAGATGAGATACAGCCATTGAGTGACCCGCCCAAGGTTATAAGATCTTGTCACTGGGTCTGCTGGGCCTAGAATCTCATCTTTTCTAATGATTGGGAATCTCTTTCCTAATTTTTTTGGTTATTGGTACTACATAGATTTTGCTAGCAGAAAAGTATTTCTTATTTTTTATGAAGTCTTTTCAGTCATTTGCCATTCTGTTTGAGTTAACTGTGTTATAAATCTAGAAAAAATCATCCAGCCTTTCTGTGATCTCTGAGAGAGCTGTTCTGTCACTGGCCTTGTTACAGCCCCAACTTTTTTATTCATCTCTGCACGCGAGAGATTCAGCAGTGTTTAAAGGCTATTATGGGGGAAATGGGTGTAGCTCAGTGGTTGAGTGCCTGCTTCGCATGTGCGAGGTCCCAGGTTCAATCCCCGGTCCCTCCTAAAAAAAAAAAAAGGCTATCATGGGACCATAGGAAAATTACTGTAGCTCATAGCACCATGATAATATCTTCGATTTGACCTCTGTATGTGGAAATGAAGTGTGGTTTCAGGTTGCTGTCTTTTCCAGGGTCTTAAACTATGGGTTACTGTATCTCTGGCTTTCTAGAATGGTGTCCTTGAAGCAAGCAGACTTTGGGACAACATGCAGAAGCTGGGGGAATGCAAAGAAGAGGCTTACCAAATGACTCATGATGGTATGGCATTTTTCAGATATTGGTATCTGTTAAATATAACTGCTTTACTTATGAGTTCTGACCCTTGCTACTGCCTTTTTTCAGGCTATTTGAAACTCTGGCAGCTGAGCAAACCTTTGCTTGCCTCTTTTGACGCCATCTTTGTGGATGAGGCCCAGGACTGTACCCCAGGTGATAAACTATTCAGGACATCAGTAGTCTCAAATACATAGAAACAACATCATGATTATGTAAGAGGACATATATGTGAAATAAGTTGATTATTCTTATTTGTGATAAAGAAGAGGAACACATGATACTTAGTCATTAGAAATTCTTTTTATTTGACTTTGGATTTTAACACTTGTCCCTCATGACCCCAAAGCAGATTTATCTTCTTCCAAATGTTTGGCTTAGGGTATTCTTTTTTTTAAACAAATCAATTTTATTGATACATATTTTTATTTTTTTAAAAAGATTTATTTATTTATTTATTTATCCCCCCCTTGCTGCTTGTGTTTTACTGTGTCCATTCGCTGTGTGTTTCTTCCGTGTCTGCTTATCTCCCCCTTGCTGTGAGGTCCTGCTGCATCAGCCCACCACGCCGTGCAGCCGGCCTGCTGTCATAAGGAGGCCCCTGGAAGCGAACCCGGTCCAGGGGCCTCCCGCATGGTAAATGGGGGCTCTATCGATTGAGCCACACTCGCTTCCTGCTG